>JAJJMA010046292.1:1471-23049 GCA_023529015.1 Papaver nudicaule
TTTTTGCCTACACGTCTCTAGAACTTAACTGCTATGCATAAGCAAGCCACAGAACTGTCTTGGAATGGAGGCTGCTTTCCTTTTGCTGGAGGAAAATATAACTACGACTAGACAGCAAGTGGTGTAAAGCCTCTTCAGTGCAATACATGCATAGGAATGTTGAGACCCTTCTTTTTTAAGCTAAAGAAATGTTGATTTGTAGTCGCCATGTTTATTTCTTTAGCTTTTATATATCCCAGAACTCCATAAGAATTAGCAATTATGAAGTAAGACACAAATTGTACTGGGTTTAATAGTATTGCTAAATGAGGTTGTTTGGAATGGATACCCTTTATGTTGAGATTATTATTAGTCCCACATTGTATGGGCAAGCTAAGATCCTGCAGTTAATAATCATATGGGCCACTCCACTCATTGCCAATTGAGTTGGATGCCCATATTCTAATATGGTATCAGAGCAGGCTATTTGTGACGAGTCTAAAATGACCGCACGTTTATTCCGCGTCACCCGATTATATGTCTACGTGTTAGACCAGATTATTATTAGTCCCACATTGTATGGGCAAGCTAAGATCCTGCAGTTAATAATCATATGGGCATCCAACTCATTGCCAATACTCTCCTGTATTTCGTGCAATGTCTGGCGTGCCGATGCTGTATGCTTCGATGTGGATAGTACTGTCTCCTTGGATGAAGGGAATGATGAAATTGCAGAATTTTGTGGAGCTGGAAAAGCTGTTTGTGTTCCTGTAGTTTTTTTAACGGGATATGTTTTAGATTAGGATGAGAAAATAATGCTGACATTTGAGTTCGTTTTACATCTTTATATCTATTGCTAGGGCTATGGGTGGATCTGTTCCTTTTGAAGAAGCTCTTGCTGCTCGACTTTCTCTGTTTCGTCCTTCTTTGTCACAACTGCAGGATTTTCTAGACAAAAGACCTCCTAAGTATCTTTCTCCCACTTGTATAAGTGTACTTTATTTGGTTGAGTAACACAATACATGAGTTTTCACTTCACATTTATTTCCCAACTAACACTTTTTTTCTGACTAACATTGAATTAGCCGGTGGCATTAGTCCTTGGAATCCCAGTAGAAAATATCTTTGCTAATCAACTGTTGTTCGGAAGCTCTGGCGAGTTTGTGGGGTTTGACAAGAATGAACCTACTTCAAGAAGTGGTGGAAAAGCCACAGCCGTCGAAAACTTAAGGAAGGTAAAAAGCCTCTACACTATTCGATTGTATGTCTATGGTTGTTAAATTGTTTCTTAGCTATATATATTTGCTCTGCTAATTGGATTGCGTTTGCAGTCACATCAATACAAGAAAATGGTCATGATTGGAGACGGGGCAACTGATCTTGAGGTAAGGAAATTCATGTTATTGTAACAGTTGATGCTTTATTTCTCTTTATGCTGGTATGAACATCAGTGCAAGAAAAGCATTTTGTTCAACTGGAAACTAGTTTTCTAAGGTAGGATTTTGGGGTATAGTCAGGGTTCCTCTGTTTTTCTTTGAAATCCTTAAACATATGATATGGCATCCGAAAGCTCTCATACATTTACTTAGATTGTAAAAGTTCATTAAAAAATGATCATCTTGTTTTTCAACTATTTTTATCTTAGAAGCCAATCGCTTCGGAAAAACAATGAGCAATCAGGGCCCATTTTGTCTTCATAATAAGTAAAAACAACAAACAATAACTTCAGGAATGTGCAATATTTTGTGAATGTTCTTGGTGAATTGGTTAAATGCCAAAGCTGAAATACTTATAAGAGTTAATAATCATTGTGTGTACATCTGTTTAGGCTCGCAAACCAGGTGGTGCAGACATGTTTATTTGCTACGGTGGAGTACAACACCGAGAGGCAGTTGCTGCAAAGGCTGATTGGCTAGTTTTTCATTTCCGTGATTTGATCAAGTCCTTGGAGTAGTGTGGAGTAGACTAGTAGTACTGTAGTAACTTTGTTGGGTCTAAATTCATTATTTCCACTGCAAGTCTTTTATGTAAGTGATTGCACAAGTACCATTATTTCCAATGTCCCGTATCCCATGGTAATGCAGTATCCGATGATGGCAGTTCAACAAGGAGGAGGTAATCAAGTGCAGTATCCGATGATGGCAGTTCTACAAGGAGGAGGTAATCAAGTGCCAGTTGCATGTTTCATGCCGCAATTATTCGTCCAGCCAATGTCGACTTCGTATATACCAAATCTGATGCCTGGTGGTGCAACTTCAGATGCTTGAAGCAACCCTTCTACAAAGCCTGGATTTTAAGGTCATGTTAAGTTTTTCAACCTCAGGGCTAGGGGATTGAGCAATTTCTTTTTTTTTTTTTTTTTTTTTTTTTTTTTTTTTTTTTTTTTTTTTTTCTGGCCTACGAAAATATTAATATTTGTTTTTGAAGTTTTATAAAAGATTTATTTGGGTTATGATGCGCAAGATGGCTTGGCCTTTTCTCCCTCCCTGTAATATTTTGGTCTTTATATGGCATGAACGAGACACTGGTGCAAAATCCAAGCCACAAATGTTTTGCTGCTTGAAATTTGGTGTTTGATATAGGTCTGACGTACTTATGCTGCAAAATGTTGCTTTCTGCAAAGACCTCCTAAACCAAGAATATAATATACTCAGCAGCCTGCAATTTGTATGGACTTGTCAGAAGACCATCCCCTAATGCACACTTCAGTTGATATAGTTTCAATCTGTCGGCATTCATAATACTGTTCTCTAGTATCCATATTTCGTCGATTACCACCTTGCGGAATCCCCAGTAACATAAACATAACTAATCAAAACTCAAACTCTATACGAATACACGACACAAAGAATACGAGAACAAACTCCAAAGACAGGTAATTACGGAACAATGAATAATGTAAACAGTGAATACTACTGTAAACAACAGTAAACGAGCAATGATCGAATCATTGACATAAAGACTAAAGGTACTTGGATATGCATGGACAAGTATGTGTAAAGGCCTTGAATGGGTGAAAATTTTGGTAGATGGCAAATTGGTGATGATAAGTTGATTCAGGTAAATCACTCGGGTGGTATTCCAAGCTGCTGCAGTGATTAGAATTTAAGAGACAGTAACTGATTCAAGTCTGCGCACGTAAAGCCAGAAAATGGGCTACATCAACATTAAAGCTAAGAGGATAGCGCAGTTTTACTGCTTGCTTCCAAACTCACTAAATGGAGGATGGGGATGGTAGTGGTAAAAAGGAAACAAGAATTGTGTTTTTTTCTTATGAAATGGTCGCAAGAGGAGTTGAGTTGTGACCTCAAAGAGCTTAACCTACAGCTTAGTCCACAGTTTGGATTTAACTTCATCGATCGATCAAACCCAAACTCGTTAATTCGAGAAGTATGTAGAGACCACCACCTTCCTTGTAGGCAGATTCGAAGGATGATAATCAGAAGAGAGAAGAAAGCAGGAGGAAAATGTTTTTTATTTTTCGGCGGTGCGAGGGATTGAACTTGTAACCTCAAAGAGAGAAAGGGCTTTAACTTGTTAGTATGTGCTCAGGTTTAATCCCACATCGCATATATCTCAAAGCTTGCTCCAGTTTATAAGCTCGGTTATAGGCACAGAGAATGTCAACCTAGTCGTACGTGAGACGTAGGCTGGGGCTTGAAATGGTATTTTCTGCCTTTCATTACCTACTAGTGGTTGACATGGTGGCGGTCTGCAGCCGCAGCTCTCTCCAAGTTGCGGTGTGGGTTCTCTGCAGCAGCAATTATTTTTTTATTTTTCTTTTTGTCTACATTTACATGTTATTTTTCTTTTTGTCTACATTTACATGTTATGGTCTTTACAAGTCAGACACGGCATATTTATCTTTTATGATCTCTGCCCACAGAGAATTTCTTTCACGACCACTTAGTAATGAGGGCTTTGTTCATCAAAACTTTAGCTTACGGATGCCTAGGCCGCCATGTCTTAAGGTTCACACACACTTTGCTCCATCCCACCCAATGGGATTCTCTTAGCATTGTCGGTCGCTATCATGCCATTAGAAGTTGCGAATGATTTTCTCAACCTTCTTGATTACACCTGGAGGAGCTAAAAAAACAAGAGAGAACACTCTCTTTACAAGAGTATAAGTTTTCCAGCTCTCATCAAAAGATAACAATATGAATCTCAAATGAGCTGATTCAGGTGGAAAACCACAGCAGTCTCACTCAGCACTACAGAATACAACCTAAGAGTGGCAGTGGAAAATGAACCTCTTGAGTAAGATTTTCTGTGAAGATCATATCAGGCCTGCAGTAAAAAAGGAGGATGATCTCTACCAAGAAATGGGAACTTCACTATTAGATCAACTTACAATCTCAGCAGCAACAAATTCAAGAAAGCAAGTATTTGGCTTAAAATGTGGCATCAAAATCCCATACAAATGCCAGCTGTTCCCTTGGAAATTGTCTCATGTAAATGACATTTTAGAAGTTTAATCTTCTTAGCCACTTATAAGAGTGCAAATTGAAGACAATGAAGGTAGAATTACCAGAAAACATAGAGAAGATGCTGCAATTCCCAACACTGTTGCATCTGCCGCTACAAAGCTGTAAAGATTTCAAAATGCTCCATACAATAATTCAAAGTGAACTAACCTACTTTACCCAGTTTTGGACTGATTATTAAGCCTCTGCACTTAAAGTCTATATTCAAAACATAAATTTAGGCTTCCTTTCATCTTCAGAGTGCTAACCTTAGCAAAGCTTGGTAAGTCAGAAGAAGATTTACGAATTTGCTACACTAGTTGGTGTGGATGCTTGCATGATTGTCTACGGACCCAAAAGAGGTAACAATCGTCGTCAGGTTGTGCCTGATACGTACCCGGAGAATTCACGCGATGTGATTCCAGTCGAAAAGCGATATCTCTGCGTTCCGAAAGTAGAACGTACGAAAAGGCATAAACAATTTTCTGGAGATGATGGTAAGAACAAGACTGGAGATGATAATGCGAATGCGTCAGTTATCGTCAGAGATAATAATAATAATGATAATGCTGCTGATCATGGGTTAGAATGGGATGATGGGTTCGATAACATAAGTGTCGATCAGCTGCAACAACTTACCGAATCAGTGAAGTCGAAGATGGAAGAATTAGAGGACAAGATTCAGTGCATGGAAGATAAGGAAAACGAAAATCCAAGCTGCGTCACAAGTGGAATTTTTGAGCATCAACAGATGAATTTACCCCATGGTTCTACAAATTTCGTGCCGCAGTTATACATCCAGCCAATGACAACTTCGTATTTACCAAATCTGATTCCTGGTGGTGGCGCAACTTCAGATGCTTGAAGCAACCCTTCTGCAAAGCCTGGATTTTTAGGTCATGTCACGTTTTTCAACCCCAGAAATTTTGTCAGGGCTAGGGGGGTTAAACAATTTCGTTATTCCTTTGTATTTTTGGTCTACCAAAAACATTTGTTTTGGAAGTTTTTTCTGGGTTATTTTTGGCCTGTCCCTCCAGCTGCTAAATGAATAAAACAGTAGTTCAAATTCCAAGCCACGAATGTTAGAGTTTTGCAACACAGGGAAAAAAAAAAAAGACCTCTGAACCGAAGACAGCTCTAAGCCTATGTATGAACTCGTCAGAACGCAATCCCCTTGTGCACACTTTGAATGATGATGTCGATCAGCCGAAAGCAGTCATCAGTAATACTGCAGGAATTGAAACTTCTAACGAGTAAGATGTCATTGATCATTTGAACAAGCTATTTGTTGACATTGCTCCAAATGATGCTGCAGAAAATTGCTGCCAAAATTGAGGCAAATGCACAGCACCCTGCAGTCAAATTTCTAGTTGTATGGATTTGTCAGAACACAAGTCATACCTTCTGTCCAAGTGGTTGAGACTCAAGGTTAACACTCACTATACCAAAGTCATGATGAATCCAAAGGCCTTTCTTACATTTGGATATTCAGAGAAAGAAGTACAATCCACCATTTGTTTTCTGCAGATGTGGATGGATTCGCCAATACAACAACTTGAAGGCGTACTTGTTGAAAGAGGAGAAAGGAGGAGCATCTATCTTCATGGCTTCTGTGGAAGATGCATTCAAAGTGTCGGTAGAAGACGATGGGATCAAAGCTCTTCGGGAACCAAGTCTAAGCTTTTGAAGAGTGATCTCTGCTAGCAAGGACACGAGAAATAAAAAAAAAAACCCATAAATTTGGTAACTTCACCGATCGATCAAACCCAAACTCCATATTAGGTTTAGCAACGTAGACTTCGAGAAATATGTAGAGAGAGACCACCACCTTCCTTGTAGGCAGATTCCAAGGATGATAATCAGAAGGGAGAAAAAAAGCAGGAGGAAAATGTTTTTTATTTTACGGCGGGGTGAGGGATTGAACAGGTGACTTCGAAGAGAGAAAGGAGGCTTTAAACTTCGGCTTTGTTATTTTCTGCTCAGTTTTAGTCCCACATCGCATATATCTCAAAGCTTACTTCAGTTTATAAGCTCGGTTGTAGGCTCAGGGATCGTCAACCTAGTCGTACGTGAGACGTAGGCTGGGGCTTGAAACGGTTCTGCCTTTCATTGCCTTCTTGTGGTTGACACTGCGGACGTTGAGAGCTACGGCTCTCTTCTAGTTGCGCGCGGTGTGGGTTCCCTCTACAGCAGTTTTTTTGATTTTATTTGGATTTGGATTTTGATTTGATTTTGATTTTGATTCATAACATCTTATTTGAAAAGAAGAAGAAAGAATCAGAGGATGAATTTGGGGTGTACGAAAAAGTTGATGCTCACAAGAACAAGGGTATTCTCCAATGAGCTGATTCAGGTGGAAACACAAAGCAGTCTCAGTAGTACTGAATACAACCACCTAAGAGTGGCAGTGGAAAATGAACCTCTTGAATAAGATCTTCAGGGAAGATCAAGACTTCTGGATATCAGTTATGTATTTAGTCAGTGGTACGACAAATGGGTTTGGTTTTAGTCAGTTTACTAACAGTGGCGGGACCACCAATGTGTCGAACGTTTGGTTCCAGTGGTAATGCAGTGTCCGATGATGGCAGTTAAACCAGGAGGAGGTAATCAGATGGAGTTTGGAAAATCAGCAACGACCAGTTGCATATTTCATGCCACAGGTTTTCGTCCAGCAGCCAATGACGACTTCGCATATACCATATTTGGTGCCTGGTGGTGCATCTTCATATGCATGACGCAACCCTTTTGGTCATGTTACGTTTTTCGACCCCAGAATTATGTTAAGCAATTTCGCTATTCTTTTGTATTTTTGGTCTACGAAAAAACTTGTTTCCGAAGTTTTATACGAGATTTTTTTGGTTTATGCTGGGCAAGATGGCTTGGCCTGTCCCTCCAGGTGCTATATGTTGGTCTTTATATGGCATTGAATGAAACATTAGTGCTTCAAGGCCACGAATGTTTTGCCGCTTGAGATTTGATGTTTGCAATCGGTCTGAAACATTGGGTTTTTGCTCAAACGCAGGACAAAAAATCCAAACTGTGCAAAATGTTGCTTTCTGCAAAGACCTCTGAAAGACAGCTCTAAGACTCTGTATGGACTCGTCAGAACGCAATCCCCCTCGTGCACACTTCGAATAATAATTTCCATCAGCCGAAACTAGTCATCTGTATACTGCAGCAATTGAAACTTCTATTGAATGAGAAGGTCATTGATTATTTAAAACAAGCTATCTATCGCAGAAGTCAGAAATTGCCGCCAAAATTGAGGCAAATGCACAACACCCTGCAGTCAAACTTCTAGTAGTTTGGATTTGTCAGAACATAATCCCCTTGCACACACCTCAATCAATAATTACGATCTTTAGCAACTAGTCGTTCATAAAACTGTTCTGTAGTATCAGAACAAGAACTAAATGTCCTAAAAAGAACTTCAGACTTACTGATGAGAAACAAAAAGAATTAGCACTGGTATTCAAGGTTCAAGCAACACGAAAGAATGTGTATGTACGCGTGCATTATCAAACGAGCCATTAATCGATATCTGCATCGTCGAAATCATCTTCGAATTCATTGAAGAAATCAGAATCAGCGAGTTTACCATATACAGTATCACCTGCCACACCATCTTCGTACGACATTGTTGTTCTCTTCCTACTGCTCGAACCCACCAACTCCAATGTGTCTGAATCATCTGATGCTTCATTCTCAGCTGAAGATGGCTCTGCTGTTTCCTTCTTGACTTCAGATACGGATGGTTCCACCATTCCCTTGGACTGTGCAGCATTATCGTCATCGGATTCAGCTTTATCGGCATAGTAATCAAAAGTAACATTGAAGGCCAGCATCCACTTCTTGCGACATCGCTTGGATTTCTTCTTCTTTTATCA
The DNA here is from genome assembly GCA_023529015.1 of Papaver nudicaule. NCBI lineage: Eukaryota > Viridiplantae > Streptophyta > Magnoliopsida > Ranunculales > Papaveraceae > Papaver > Papaver nudicaule. The sequence continues at coordinate 9,804 of JAJJMA010046292.1, forward strand.
TGAGCACTACTAGTATTTGTTCGTTCGCATTCAGATTTTAAACTATGAGTCACAACATTTTTTTCCTTTCATCCCAGAAGGATTTTCTTTATCTACTTCCATTGTTTTCAAAGTTTCTTGAACTCAATGTGTCAAAGCTTCTTTGAATTTATCTTGCATGAAATGGCGAATTGCTTTAAGGATTTTGGTTAAAATCAATGGTTGAACTATCTTTTCAGAGGTTACTGGGGTTCTGGGGTTTTGCAGTTTTTCCTGATTCTTAGGCTTGAATTCCACTGAAAATCTAAGAGTTAGTTGATCATCGGTTATTTAAAGACTTCATCAGTCACGTGAGGACGCAAAATTTTGAGTGTGTTAAGATTTGGGGGCTGGCCAGGATTGTGTTTGTTATGACTCTTAATGCCCCAACTTGAACCCAGTCATTTGGGAGCTGCAGCTCAGTGCTGCTGTCAAATAGGTTCATTTTTTAGATGGTTATTGCATACTTGTGTGCTTGATGCTTTGCAGTCACTGTTGGATTGCGTTTGCAGTCACTGTTAGGAAGGCATGGAGTCAAGCCCAACAAGAGAAGAAGTCCAAAGTTGGTGAAATCGTGGAGAAACCCGGATTGGGCTTTAGACCACAGTTTTACGGGTGTAAATAGGGTAATATCTTTGGACCCCTCCTAACCACAGCAGTCCCCATTCCATGAGAGAGAGAGAAAGAGAGAGAAAGAGAGAGAAAGAGAGAGAACCAAAATTGTGAGAGCCCCCCTTTCAAACACTTTTCCCTTGATATTTATAGAGATCTCTCTCTCATGTCATGGTGACATGTGTCCCACAAACTCTTTATTACAAAAATGCCACTCCTTCACTTTAAAGTTTATCTTGACTTCTGGTCTTGTTACTTTGACTTCTTATTTTCCCTTTTTGACTCCTCCATGGGCTCTCTTTTATGGGCTTTGGAGCCTTAGTAAGGCTTATAGGACCTAACCAAATTCTAGGTATCCACAACGGGCAATAAAAGAAAATGGTCATGATTGGAGACGGGATCTTGAGGTATAAGGAAATTCATGTTATTGTAACAGTTGATGCTTTATTTTTGTGTATGCTGGTATGAACATCAGTGCAAGAAAAGCATTTTGTTCAACTGGAGAGATTACGAATTTTTGGAACATGCATGTGTTGCGGTTTGCAAACTCTAAAGTCAGGATTTTGGGGTATAGTCAGGGTTCCTCTATTTTCTTTGAAATCTTTAAACACATGAGATAACATCCGAAAGCTCTCAAGGCTTTACTTAGATTGTAAAAGTTCGATGTTCATCTTGTTTTTCAACTATTTTTAATCTTAGAAACCAATCGCTTCTTAAAAACAATGAGCAACCTGAAACACCCAAAAAAGTACAAAAGCCAGTACGCATATTAACTTCAATATTCTTAAACCGTACTGCGAACTTGGTGGACTATGAGGCAATGAGGGTAGAACTGGGTGAAGATGATGGACAATGTAACCAGGGGCAATGACCAAACCAGAGGAAGATAAGCCACAATCCAAAGAACGATAAGTAACATCCAAAGCGCAGCTAAGAACTTGCAACTCCACGGGCACTCACAAGAGTGACCAAAATACACACTACAAGAAGTAAACTTCTTGTACTCCCCTCTAATCAAGTGTGATAGAGGGATATGAAGGAACCACCAAGAAACCATAGCAGAAGACCAACCACACCCTTGCTCAAAGAACCTCCGGAAACCCCACAATGATATGCAGATCATTGACAAGAAACCAGACCTCACAGGCACCAAGAAACAAAGCTCCGAACTAGACGAAAGGAAAAACGCAATGAAACTGAACTAGAACCATCACTGTACAAGCCAAAAAAAAAAAAAACAACTACCAACAGGTAAGAACAGGACCATTGAATATTGTTGGTCTATCCAATGGTCTGGAACTGTATGCATCATTGCCTCGGCGGATGCCCTTCAGTGGGAACTCGCAAACCCTGTGCCAGTGTTTCTACTACCTCCACTTCATCCGTGTTTAATGACAATTTCCAAGCAGGTGAAGCAGTTGAGTGCGAAGGAACTGTTGAAGCATCAATGTGAACATCCGCAGCATTCTTCACGATTGGAAAAATGATAGATGGTGGTGTACATCGGGGTTGCTGAGGAATTGTTTGTCATATGAATTGTTGAGAGTCCAAATGAGAAGCAAAGTGTTGAGAGAAGTTGAACCATTGTTGATCCTGTGCCTGAAGGTGTTCATGTCCCTTTCTCTTTCTTAATGTTGGACCCTCTCTACTGGAGGATGAAATTCTCTCTGACGAACAATCTCCGATGAAGAATCATCAATGTCATCTAAATCTTTAAACTTTCTGACTTTAGATGCTGAAGGTTGTACACCATAGTCCGGAGAGTCATGGATGTCATTGTATGAACCACTTGCTCCAGCTGTTGCACCAAGGACTGACCAGAGGATTGTGACTTGGAAGACTGAACAGTAGAGGAAACAGATCGCCTTGAATACGTCTGCAAAGGTGTGGAACCATGTCGATGATGTACCAACACAGTAGCCAGTAGGGATCCCATCTTCCATACTGATATCAAGTCTGACGAACCCTTGTGGCCGTTGAATATAATCAACAACGTCAGATGCCAAGGAGATATTGAGGTAATTTGACAATGGATATTTTCCTATAAATGGATAATATCCAACGAATCATCCGAACCCGAACCCGTATAGTCATCAATTTGGGCTTTCCCTTTCCATAAGTCCTGTTAACTGGGTAACCAAAAAGAAGGCCACTAAAATCTGAAACTGGTCGGGGCGCCTGTGGAGTCGATGGGTCTGAAACAGAACCCAAACCCATACGAGGCTGATTCTCAATTTTTGTCTTCTTCTCTGTAATGTTGACACGTGGCAGTGTGTCAGTAAGAATGTCAGGGACAGCAGTTCTGCCAGAGGTGTCAGGAATGTCAGCATCGTTTGGACTGTCTGGAGATACGTGAACGTCTAGGAATTCTGCTGCTGGTAACACGTGTTGCTGGTTGTTAACTGGAACCCACTGTAACCCCTTATCCAACATGGAGGGGATCGCCTACTTGGAATCGCTCGAGATCGTGACTCACTGAAGCAAGTCACACGAGGAGAATCGGGATTAGGGTTAGGAAGAGATGAGTTCGAATGGATTCTAAAATTTTGAAGGTCCTGAATTTTGATGATTGGACGATGAACTCCCTGAATCGGAAACTGGTATCCGCTGTCGTGCATGTCAGGGATGATCTTACCTCTCATAAAAGTGCCAGCAAGCTTACAAAAGAGAAAGGCTATGTGAGCAGCTTTGAATTCACAAAGGTAAGGTTTGGGCACTGAATCACAATTCCTAGTACAGTGTGTGATATATCCACATGAAGTGCAGTGTTGATGGAGGTTTTCGTATGCATAATCAACCCACACCTTGACCCCTTCATAGATCGTGTAGTGACCATGCCAAAATGGATTTTGAAGGTTCATAGTAATGAAAATACGAGGAATAGGCTTAGAGAGATCCATATACAGTACTGTACCAACTCGTCGTAAAACATAATTGATGGTTTTAACATTCTTAGAAGTTGGAGGAAGATTGTGCATCTAAAGAAAGAAGTTGGCAGTAAGAAAACACTTATTTGGGGCTTGAGCATAGGAATTCCAGTCTTCAACAAGTATGTTGTACTCCCCCAAAGTCCACATCTTAGCCATGAGGATAGTGCTCTTATCCTGAATCGAATTGAAGGTAACTTTGAGGACTCCTTTGACTAGTGTTTTTTCAATTCGATGGATCTGTATTGGTGACCAAAAACTGCTTAAACGTCCTCTAATTGTATTAGATGCAGAACCATGAGCCACCACCTTAACTGCAATGAATGGTACTTCATGCAACTGGATAGTATGGTTGAACGTCGAAGTACCCATAATTAAAATGACAAAAAAATCTATGGTGGAGTCTTCAGCATAGAAAGGGGAGCAATGATTAAGATATATGGTTTGTGAAGATAGTAATGGAAACTTTTTAGCAAAAGGAAAAAAGAGTCTGTGAGCAATGGAGATAAGAGAAGAAACAGATGAAAAAAGTAAACGAAAAAAGAACAAAAGGAGGAATAAAAGAAAGAAGATTGTGTTCTCTTATTAGTATCGATCTGAAAAGTGGGAGAACAATGATTATCTTCTAACGCTAATAGATCCCTAGACCTACGAAACGTGCAACCAAATTTCGAGGATGCGGCAGATACACTGAGTGAAGATCTAAAAAAGTAACCAAATAAACAAAGGCTAGAAAACAGGAAAGAAGTACCAAGTGTACAAAAAGCAACATGCAAAGATCTAGACTGACAGAAGATCATTAAACAACTGGATAAGAAGAAGAAAACCGAGGAAGAAAAACCACACAAGGGTCTAAGAGCCTAGAGGGAGAGGTAAGGGAAGAGATCGAAGGAAATCACGCATGCAAACAACAAACACATATAGTAAAGACCTAGAGAGGGTAGGGAGACTATGAAATAGAAATATTAAGGCACAAAATCATAGACTATCTGAAGAAGAACATCATTGAAAATAGGAGAAGAAAAGAAAGAATGGAAAACACAGTGCTAGAGGGAGATTACTGCTGAAAATTCCATTTCCGATGTAAGGGATTGCGAGCATAAGGGAAATTTGAGAATAATCAGTATAATTTGGGTTGACTCATTATCCTTCTTCATAATAAGTAAAAACAATGTGAAAGCCCAGTAATTCGAATCCCCGGTACCCTAAACATCCTAGTGTCGGTGTCTAATTTCAAAGGTCCCTTAACGGCTCCATAATATGGATTCGAGGTCATTGGAGGATTCACTGTGCCACTTCACTATGTTCTATTGGAAATATATCTAATTTTTTATTGGTGACTATTATATATCTTGTCAAAAATCGATGCAAAAGTTATAAGATGTTTTAAATAAAGATGTAAATTAAGGAGGGAAATCGATCTTTATCATATACCAAATGTCAAGAATTATGAAGAAAAAACAATTATCAATAACGAGATGTAAAAAGAGTCAAGAATTAGTTCATTTACTAGTCAATACACACGATGACGTAGTTGTTTTTTAGAACCACGCATCTTTCAGATTTTGGGAAATATTTCGCGGAATGTGTCATATGTTTTTAAGAACTCATTTAAACATTCAAATATATTTTTAAACATTAATACATGATCGGATAAATTAAGGGCCAATATACGAAGATGAAAGCTAAGATTTGGAAAATTGATAAACGTTAAAAAAAAAAGGGTACACCTAACTTAAGTAGTTATATGCAAATGGAAGATTCCGGTGAAAACCTGCTAAATATGCATGATATGAGAAAAAAACAGGGGCATAACGACTTAATAACATGAGCATGATGAATATAATCATTGTAATCTATATGATAGCGCCTGAAGAAATCACTTTTAGGGTAGTTGTTTCCAGTAAAAATACTTTGAAAATCATTTTGGTTAGCTATTGATGGTGAGGGAGCTTTTGTTGTTTGAAGTGCATTTAAATTTGGTGGTCACTGAACCCCATGAGTAATAAGTTTAATAACCAGTATAAGTGTCGCTCATCATTGAACAATATTAAAAAGTCTACATAAAGAACAGGACAAAAGAAACCCCAAACAAAAGATTTAATGTGTACTTGGCAATTTTCCTTTCTAGAGGAAGAAATCTACGTAAAGTACTTGGCTATCAATAATTTACTGTGTACCACCTTCTCTATCTATATTCTCTGACTGTAACCTACATCTCATTGATTTTCACAATTGTCAACCTTGTCTTGGACTGTTACCTTTATTATCAAATAAAAGATAAGTACCATGGAAATCATTGTTTACAAACCAACGCAAATCCTCATCTTCAGCAAAGCCTCCCTGACCTCGGACCATGGTTACCGGAGGACCACCAGGACCACCAATCTTGTAGGCAATTCTGGTTAGATAATCGGTGGCATACCTTATTTATCTAGGTAAATGAACAACTTTACGATCATTCACTCCCCAATTTGACCGAAAAAAATCTGCCACTTCAGTGGCTAAAGAGTCTTTTAATTAATTCCCGTACAGCCTCATCAGCTTCTGCTTTCCTCTTATCATCATCCTCTTTCTTCTCCAGTTGTTTTTTTATTTTTCATATCAGCCCTTGTTAAAGTAAAACAATCAGATAGGCGTTCTTCAATATCCTTTTTAGTGAGGCGAGGTTGAGGTTGAGTTTGAGTAGAGACTGAAGAAGAAGAAGAAGAAGAAGAAGAAGAAGAAGAAGAAGAAGAAGAAGAAGAAGAAGAAGAAGAAGAAGAAGAAGAAGAGCATTAGAGTTTTGACGGTAAGTAAGAGGTGGCATAAGTAACTCGTAGATGAGAGCGATGTTTTTGTTTGAAGTGTTGGTGGTCACTAAACAATATATATGTGCCAATCATAATTGAACGATATTAAAAGTCTAAGATCGTAACAGACATAAACAACAAAATAAAACAAAACTCAAAAATGACGTTAAGAAAGATAATTAGATACATTAAGTCAATGCATTTGGGAGGAAATAACCCACTAATTCAAAATATTAACTCACTGATGTAAACTTATTGTATATCTTTATCTCTAACAGTCTAATAACATGGCATACCACCTTTTCAAGATTGAAACAGTGTTAGACAAAGGAAGAACAAGATATGGCAAAATCCCATACCCAGACAACTATAACCGAAATCTCTCACTTATTTCCAAAGTGATCGGCCTTTTGTTCGATAAACGTGAAAGGACTGTTGTGTTTTCTAACAAAGGATAACTGCCATTGAGATCATTGTCTATAAACCAATCCAAATCTACATCTCCGAAGTCTTGGTTGACATCTCCGACCTTGGTTACCAGACCAGAAAACTTGTAAAATTTCTCGAAAGACAATCTGCAGCGTACATCATCTCCCTAGGCAAATGATCAAGTCTACGATCGTGACGTCCCCAATTTTCCCTAATAAGGTTTACAACATCATATGCTAAAGTGTCTTTTAAGTTCTTTAAAATCTTATCAACTAGTGACTATTATATATCTTGTTATAATTATGATATATCAAGAATCAATGCAAAAGTTATAAGATGTTTTAAATAAAGATGTATACTAAGGAGGGAAATTAACCAGTCTCTATCATATGTCAAAAATGTCAAGAATTATGAAGAAGAAAACAATTATCAATAACAAGATGTAAAAAGTGTCAAGAATCCGTTCATTTAATAGTCAATACACACGGTGACGTAGTTGGTTTTTTAGAACCACGCATCTTTCAGATTTTGAGAAATATTTTGCGGAGTGCGTCATATGTTTTTAAGAACTCATTTAAACATTCAAATATATTTTTAAACATTAATACATGATCGGATAATAAATTGAGGACCAATATACGAAGTTTAAAGCTAGGATATTAACATTGGAAAACTGATAAACCTTTAAAAAAAAAAAAAAAAAAACTAACACAAGTAGTTATATGCAAATGGCAGATTCCGGTGAAAACCTGTTAAATATGCATGATATGTGTAGGGGTACAAAACTATCGAGACACGTGTCGACCTCATAATGAAGAAGCACCAAAAGAGAAGACTAAGATCGAAGCACCGAATAACTCAGAAGAGCCATAGATACATTACGAAGGAAGGAATACATCGAAGATCCAAAAGACAACAAGCAAGAGGACATCTCTGAAGGAACAAGTACCCAGAAGATGTCGAGGAACATCAAAGTAATGGTCATACTTCGAAGACATTCCTAAGTCCACCGACTTACTCGACAACCTATGATACCACCAAGATTGAGTATTTTGTCTTATTAGTTGTGATCCACTCGCAGATCGGCCTATAAAAGACGAGCTCGGTCTCCATTGTAAGGGTTGGATTTTTTTATAAGTCTTGGGGCGTTTGAGTGGGATTAGGTTAGTATCAGTCTCCTCAGGTCCTTAAGAACAACATCCATGTAGTTGTAATCAGTGAAATACTTTGTTTAATGAATGCTTTAATCTTCATCCGGTCTTCGAGTACGTTTTAGTCTATATCGATATTGTTCTTTGCTTATCTCGTTATCGTATTAATCACTAGGTTAACTCTCCAAACCAGTATACGCAAGTTATGATCTAATGGATGTTAGGTAAAATGTCTTTAAGCAGATTTTATACCGACACAGTTTGGCGCTAGAAACAGGGACTGATTAAAATAACTTAGGTTTGCCTGTGTCTTTAGTGGTTTTCAAATTTTTCAGAAAATTTTATCTCAGGGTTTTCAAGATTTTTTCTTTCATTTCTCCATTCTATTCTTATTATAAGCTCCACTATTTTAGGTATCTAAAGACCTTGAGCTTTAGTATACTTAATTCGAGCAAATCATCATAATGATAGATTGATGTTTTTCAAGGAATATAAGCTTTGAAACACAAAGATCTAATCAAGATCAAAAAGTTTTTTCTCAAAAAAGATGAACAAAAGAATTCACACAAAACTTTGAGAAAATGGTTTATCGATTCGGAATCTATATGCTGTTACAATTTCCACAAAATACCCTTGAAATCATATATACGATTTATGTTACTGAAATTAGTCAGGGGATATTTTAGGGTTTCCCTACCAGATTTATATCGGGAAAGTAGTTTTGTAACTTTTAGATCTAGTGGTATCCTTTTCGAGAAAGTTAGGAAAAATGGATTTTCGGGAACCCCCATATTTGGAAAGTAGATCTGGGCAAATCAAAGCGGTAGAGAAAATAGCCATAAAAGGTTTTTTGACCAGAAACCTAATTGGGTCGTACACAAAAAATCCTCCCTAAAATCTCGTATGTCAGAATCTGTTATAACTGTTAGGGTGCATGTCAGACCCATCGTACACTGCGGTAGCCGCCTTGGACCTCACGGGTCTGTTACTTTTTACAGGTCACTGTCATCATGACTTCGAAATCCAATCAGATACCGAGGCAAGGAGTAGGCTCATCGAGACAAGGAACAGGCTCTTCGAGACCTAATACCAGGTTGTCAACTAGTAAAGGACTCTCACCAGAGATAACAACAAGTACAGTCCAGCATAGGAAGCAAGTAAATGAAGATGAAGTACTTGTAGAGGATCTGGGACCAGAAGGGGAAGGATTTCCATAAGGGGACGAATATCCAGAGCAACCAATTCACGAAGTTGAGGAAGAAGACTTGGAAGAAGTGAAGGAAATCCTGAATGCAATAATCTAAGCACATCAGCCAACCGAAGAAGAAACCCTGAGGGTTGCACAATTTAGAAAACTCATGCGAAAGAATAGAAAATAAGGAAACTTAAACAGGAATTAGCCGAAGCAAACAAGAAAGCTGCTGAAAAATTGGCTTCAAACTACACAATGAGGGGCACTCCCGTCCACATGAAAATTCACACTCAAAACGACCCTCTGTATCAATAAACAACACCAAAGCATACAGACACCTAAAGGAGCGTGGGAAAGAGGTATCGAGCCGACACATCGAGCCAAGCATACGATCAAGGGGAAACAACATATATCTGGTATACGAGACCGAGCAGGCGAGAAAGGATGCCGAGACCTTAGCATTGCAAAAAGCCATGATGGATCAAATCAAATCAATGCGAGCAGAGCTCTTCGACAACAGAATTCAATCATCTGATAAAGTAAAAGTGAAACAATTTTTAATTATGTTTTCGATGGGACATGAGATGCGACCCTTCACGTAAAAATGTACCAGAGATTATTCCTGGCTTGGGCGGACAAGGACGAGGTTCTCTGCAAATATTTTCCATCTAGTTTAAAGGGAGATGCCTTAGCTTGGTATGATAGCCTACCAGTATGTTCGATTTCATCTTTCGAAGAATTGTCCAAAGTCTTCATACTTCATTTCCTCTACAATAACTCATCAAAGCCCGGGGTGGAAAAGCTATTCAGCATTAAATTTAAACCAAAGAATCTACTAAAATCTTGACAGAGAGTTGGACCGCACAATGCGTGGAAGTGGGGAACGGTGCCACAGAAAAGGACAAAGTACGAGTCTACTTGAATGCACTCGATAAGGAACATCCTTTGTACGAAAAGCTCTTCTCGGAAAACGTCGAAATACTACATGATCTTCGAAAATATCAAAGGGAGTGAATCGCATTGGAAGAAATCAAAGAGCAGGCAGCTCAAGGGAAGTAAAGCATCTCGAAACAAGTGCACTCGATCAACAATTTATCCTTAGAAGAGAGAGAGACGAAGTCAAAAGGCTCGTGAAACCCTTAAAGAAATTACTATTCGGACAAGTCAAGATCAATATACAAGCAATCAAGAGGGGGATTCCTCCAAAAGAGAATGACAGAACGATGATGGGCGGTATGGAAGTGAAGGAAAATTTATTGATAGGAGATACAATGATAACAAAAGATATAATGACAACAGAACCAGTGATTCGCGAAGAGGATATGAGGCAGGTTACCAAAGAAAAAAGTTTAGAGTGCCAAGGTCAAGATTCCCTTCTTTTCAAGACAGGAAGCTTCCGAAGCTCAGCGTACCCCTCGAGGTAGCCTTACGAAGCATCCAACAGTCCGAGTCAGCAAGCGAGATTCGATACCCAAAAAGTAGGGGGAATCAACCACCTCACAGAAAGAATTCGAGGGATTTCTACAAATTCCACAAATTTTATGGGCATTCCACTGAAAACTGCATTACGGCACATGACCAAGTTCACTACTTCATCTCGAAAGGAAAATTCAACCATCTTCTAGAACTGCCATATCCGCCTACAAACCAGCCACAACCGAAAGAAGAAAAAAAAAACATGAGGCATACGTAATAACAATTGATCGAGACATTCCAAGATTTGACGATTGCAATTCGATAGTACATCAAGAGGTCAGCGAATGTAGTTCCAAAAGCAATATTACAGAAAGAATCCATAAAAGAGATTTCAAAGGAAAAGAAATTATGAGTGTAGCAATGAAGAAACCACTCGAAGACTTGCAGAAGATACCAGTCTTCTTTTCAGCTGCGGATATCCCAGATGGAGGAAGATTACACAACGACCCATTGGTCATTACTTTGCACATCGAAAAATCAGCAATGCCAAGAATACTGGTAGACCATGGAAGTTCCATCGATATCCTCTTAGGCAAGACTCATGATAAGCTATTCGGAGAAAATGCTGCATTAGTGCCCTCGACATTCAACGTTTTTGGTTTCAATGGAAAACCTTCAATGCCTATAGGAGAATTGTCTCTAACAATTTATGTAGGAAAGCTCGAGCTACCAACATCATTCTGTGTCGTTGACATTGATTCTCCATACAATGCCATTGTGGGCAGGCCTTGGCTACACAGTTTAATGGGGGTAGCTTCCACACTCCATAGAAGAATTGCAGAAATAATGGGAGATCTTGTTGAAGCTCGTGTCTGTAACGAGGTTGATATCCAGCAGAGGGAGGGTTTGAAGTATGACTCCACAAGTCAAAACAAGTACCTGGAGATAACCGAGTCCAGCATCAAAGAATTAATTCATTGTTGAAGTCGAAGCAGGGATGGCTAGAAGCACCATGAAAAACTCAAAGACAACTTCAAAACCAGCTACAACATCTGCCAATAAAGGAAAAAGTCATTGTTCCAAGAGCAAGGAACAAATCATGTTAGCAAACCATAAAGCATCATCATCAAAAGAAACAGTAAATGAAGTATGCTCAAACAATGTCGAAAAGAAAATCTCTAAGGAAGAGCCATTCTGGACAGGACCGTATGGCATTGAAAAAGCACTCGGAAACGACACTTACAACCTAATCAACCTCGAAGGACAGAGATTGAGCACTCCAGTCGAAGGAAAGAATTTGAAGCATCTTAATTAAAATTATATATGTAACTAAAGCAGTTCGAATGACATTAATAGAAGAATAAATAAAGAAAACAACTTGATCTGTTATATTCCGAATCAAACTCCAGATCCTATTCGATTAGGCAAAAAAAAAAAAAAAAACTACCTGATTAGGCACATCTCCTAAAGGCCTCGATGTCATATAAAACGAACGGGCCATGATGCCATATCTCCCCTAGTGCCTTGACGCAATGAAATTAAAGGCCTTCACGCCAAAGGCCCTGATGCCAATTGTTATACAAGTCCTCGAGCAGTAGGCACAAAACTGAGGTACATGTAGCCGTAAGGGCCCTACTATCTACATGACATAGTACTCTACCCACAAGTTACCCCGTTAACGGTGGGTACTTTCCATCAAAGCTACATAAGCTAGAGGCATTTGGACCCACTACCATACGACCATGAGGACCTCTCTTTTGAGGCGTCGAGGGGATGATAAATGGGATTAACATCTGTGAAAAAGGAGGGGTACCGAAATACTACCAACTTTTCGTTTTGGCTCGTGAGTCTTATGGTTTAAGTCTGGACGATCTCAAAAATCAATATCCAAACTTATAACTGGAGTTGTTAGACCTCGACAAAGAGTACTTTGGAGTCAACTCGACAGTTATGCAATAACGTACTACTTGGTGCTTTAATTATAAATCAGAGTTATAATGCGGAAAGTAAAAGCACACAAGACACCAGAGATTTTTTTAACGAGGAAACTGCCTTGCAGAAAAACCTCGGGACCTCGTCCAGTTTGAACACAGCCCAGTACAAACTGACTACAAACACTAGCCTACAATAAGACTTCGGTCTGGGATGTAGCAGAGACCAACTCAAGCCCTCCAAGCGAATTGGCTACTGTCGCCTTCCTTACGTCTCTAGATCCCCCACAGATCGTCACGCACTTGATTCCCCCAGCTGACGTCCTTTACAGGCCTAGGAGTTGCTTTGACCGATGCCAAAGGCTTGTGTCAGCAATACTGGCTTTTCAACCAAACTGTTGACGTATGGTGTACTGTCCTCTATCAGTTTACCACACATAAGATGACTTCCTTCGGATTGTTAAATCCAGGTCATACGGAAATCTACTTATTGAACCAGGGCTGACACGCAAACCAAGTAAGCAATGCCCAATTCGAATCTACCTCAGTTATACACGAAGAACCACTTAAGGAACTTGTATAACTGGAGCCAACTAGGTCTTACAACACCGAGTGCAGCCGTGCGTTGCTACCTTTCCAACCTTGTTGAGTAACGTATCAGTTCTTGAATAGCCGTATATCAGAAGAGACGGACTTTAGAATAGACAAGAACGTGATCAGGTTACCAAGGTTACAGGTTAATCCGATTTCAACCAAAGATGGTTTCAATCTCCTACCT
>JAJJMA010046292.1:23059-33439 GCA_023529015.1 Papaver nudicaule
CAGTCTTCGTCTTCAAGGTCTCTACTACTTTGTCTATATCCCAATTCTGAAATCTAAACTCTAGTAGGCTAAATCAAGAATTGAGTTTTGACACCTAAAACTGACAACTAGCTTGACATACCAACGCTAGTGGGTTTGACCAGACAATGCCCTAACAATCTGCCTTTAGGGCAGATGGAACCCCGAGGCAGCTAATTAGCCTACATTCACGGGAATGGTAGGCAAAGTTACGCAGCCGAGGGACTTCCTCCAAAAAATCAAATATAGCCTCGAGGAGGGGCAAGCGAGAAAAGAATGGTCAAACTCCAGGCCACAATAGGATAACAGTACCATGTCTAAGCTCCAGCCTTGACCGACACTCCCCCATCGTGCTAATTTATTTTCGAGACCCAAAATAGCAGCTACCCACCATAAGATTCCTACCTTACTTAGGATAAACGGGTTTTCAGGACACCACCATGTTCTCTCGGAAGATATTTAATATCTTCGATACCCACCTAATGTATTGAGGCAAAACGGGTACCTATGGTCTCGATAGCCAGTGTTTGCTTTAAACCAGGCATGTAGCTCAAAGCCTTAGGGAAGGGTGATCTGTAAGCCCCCACTAGCTTGGTTTACTGCCTCCCACATCGAAGTAAGCCCCAGGATTGCGCTCCAAGTAGCCTTATTAGGAGCCTATAATTTGCATGGTAAACTTCGTGCTTGATCACGAGTTACCAGGTAAGAAAATACAATACACGAAGGCACTCTTTGATAACAAAAAACAAAATTTCATTTAAATATATGCATGCATAGTCTTAGCAACAACCAACATAAAAAAATATATTCCAAGAACAACAAAATAATTTGAAGTACAAAATGGCATGAGGAATCGAAGACAATCAAAGCTCGTTTCTAAACATCATACAAGGGTGCGCCAGAGGAAACATCATGGGGAGGGCTATGAAAATCCTTCATTAGATCCCAGTGTCTTTTCTTTGATTCTACGTACTCTTCATAAGTTTGATTACAAAAGCCAGAGGGTCTACATTTAAGGGAGCATTCTCCTTCACAGGTTCAATATCTTCTTCTTCACTATATTCCAGTTGGGACTCGCAAAATAAGTAACTATTTTCCTTGAAGTTAGCATCAAAAACAATATCCTTGCTGCCTCCACTATTCCCTTTGCCAGTATCATTAGGACCTCTTGTTCCAACACCTTTACTATAATCTTTAGTTCATTTTCTAGCGTTTGCTTCGCTGTCTCTCTCGCAGTCATCCTTCGAATCATTCTCGGAGTCATTTCTCGAGTCGCTTGGAGCATCATCTTCGGAATCATTATCACCATCATCATCATTATCATCAGAATCTCTGTCTTCGGACACATCCCTTTGTCTAGCTCTTAGACTTAATTCTTCATTAACAAGTCTCACAAAAACCTCATGACGAAGAAAGTATTCATCATCAGGAAGCTCCAAATCAGAATCATCGGCACCAACAACCCCATAGCCGGCAGGTTCCACCCGGATAGATCTAAAGAGATATCGACCATGTTTTCGGCAAGCCTTATTCGTAGCAAGGGAAGTAGTCAGCGCTGATCGCGCGAGTAGCTCTTATGTAGCTTCTCCATGTTGGAACTGAGGGCGCACAAGGGCAAGAGCATTGGTAACACTCCTCAAACTCTCTTCGCACTTACGACGAATATCGCGTTTCGTGACTAAGTCTTGGGCATTTGTCTCTGCTTCCTTCGAACGACGTTTACGCTCGATCTCCAGTTCCTGAGAATGCCTACTTGTATCTGCAGTTTGTAGCCTGCGCTCCTCGGCCAATTCTTGGGCATGCATCCTTAGCTTTCTTTTCAAACTCCAATTTTTGGGTAGACTCCGCAATCAGTTGAGCAGCAATATCATCCCGTTCAGATTCAGCGTTTGTAACTTGGTGCACCAAATTAGCTTCGATGCCTGCATAAGAAAAAACAGCTATATCAGAACACACATGGGGGGCATATAAAATTTCATAAATAGAGGTTTCAAGCTAAGTATCCTACTTTCTTTCATAATTACATAATTAGTAACCTCCTGTTGATTGGTAAAACAAGGTTTAGTAGCTCTTTTCATAATATCATCAGTCGGATTCCACCTCAGTTTGCCGAGTTGAATTCGATACTCATTCGTTAACTGAGAAAAGTGATCTTTCGATGTCGTATCTTTTGCAAGCTCCATGCTTATCTCATTACAATCTCCCTTTAGCCCCTCATTTTGTTTCGTCAAATCTTTGTTCGTATTTTTCAAGGCCACATTCTGCACCTTCAAATTTTTAACCTCTTCCTCAAATTTTTCAATCACAACCTTACAAGAGACACCAACCGACTGATCTTTCCGAGAAGCATCACGTTCTGGAGTCAATCAAGTAATATCCAGTTGGAACTGGCGCAGTTCTTGGGCGTTCTTATGATTCTTATTTTTCTCATACTGAAGTAATTTCCCAGTTTTTGATCTTTTCTTTTTTTCCTCGGCTAGAACATCCTCAGCTTCTAGCTTTTTCTTCTTATAGTAATCCCGGTCATCCCAAGCATCATATCTCTCCCTCATAAGACGATCGAATTCATCTCGACGACCTTTGTCAAGTTCGTAGGCAACATTGGTATACTTACGACTCGCTTATGAGTAAGTATCGAGAACTAGGTTAGCTCGACGAAGTTTTTCCTTCTCTTCTTCCAATTCCCCTTTTTTAGCAAATGGAAAAAAGTGTTTCAACATAAAATCAAGATAAACAGCGGAATCAGAAGAGAAAAAAAATGCATACCTACTAACTGCATCCTCTGGTGCGCACTGCGAGTCTTCTCCGCAGCCAACTCCTCTTGCATTTGAAGAAATTTGCGTTCAAAATAATCAACTTCACCATACAAACCAAAGGAGTATGTCAAGAAACCTGATTTATGATGATCGTCCTACCAAAACGAATAAAACCATCAGATTAAGATAAACTAGGGAAACAACACAACAAAGGACTCGCACTACCCTTACCATTTGAAGCATATTATTGTTTTCTTCGTAGGATAAAGGAGGATTACGAGGGTCGCAACCTTCTCCGAGGCAGTCCCCCTCAAACATGTCGCCAAACTTCTTGCAGAACCCTGGATCAAGTGTATAATGCGGGGGATCTGAGGCATGGGATTTAAACCGAAAAGAAACCCCCTTGGCAAAATCACAAGGATTATGATTCTCCTGCAGCACCTCCTTGAATCTCTTGGCAGTATATGGTTGGATGTGTTTACCAGCAAAACTTGGAGCAGATGGGAACTTCAAACTATGGGGGCGACTGAGAAATACTTTCCTTGGAAAATCAGCAGCATCAGCAGCTCTCCCATTTCGATACAGCAAAAGGTCAACAAGAGGGGTAGCCTTTCTTGAAGAAGGCTCGGCTGACACTTCGACTAAGGTAGAAGCAAGAATGGTAGCATCAACAGAGGTAGTCGACATAGAAGCCGAGGCAGAAGCAGAAGCTGAGGCAGGCGCACACGATACACCATTATCCGAAGCAGAGCAGTGGCAGCAACCTTCTCGGAAGCATTGTCGGATTTCGGCACATTAATAACCTTCGAAATCGGTAGCTTTTCTTCGAGACTCGCTTTTAAACTATCCCCTAAGGGTTTCGTAATCAAATTATCCTTGGTCACTGAAATCGCCTTGGATGGTTTCCCATCAGTACCCTTCTTTGAAACCTTGCGAGATTTGATAGGGCTCTTCTTAACACCAAATTGGTAGCTCATCGAAGTGTCCTTCGGACTTAAAGATTTAACTTTGACAATTGTGCCCTACATGAAAAGATCTGTTTTTCTCAAGAAACAAACAGAGGCAAGTATTAATACTCCAAATAACACATTTCAATCAGTTAGTGTTTGTTACCTGATCCATAGTCCCCTCTCCTGTGCGGGCACGCTTCAAATCCCTGGGAACATCTTCAGAAGAACTTTTCCTCTTCTGCAAAGCCTTGCGAGACAATTCCTTCTCCTCATCAGAGAAATGAACTGTAAAGAAATGTTGAGTTGAGAATTGATGGCCCACCTCGAAGTCCGTCCGAAGAAAAAAGTAGCCTGAATCCTTCCAGCCTCGAAGGATAGGACCAGTAAGCAACATAGGTTCCGAATAACAATCCTCATCAACCGAATAATCCGAAAATTTAGGGAATATGTTCTTTATTTTCTTCACAGGTCTAAAGCGAACTCCCCAAGGAGCAGCTTCGCTATCGAGAGTTAGATAAGGCTCGAAATGCACAAAAAAGTTGGCAGCAGTGAAATAGTACTTTGCCACTGAACCAGCTTCGGAATTGTCCTCGGAGCCTGAGATCCATCTATTGATTAGCTGAATCGAACTACAAGTAAGCTGCATTACCCCTCAAGGACTTGGTAGGGAGAAAAGGATTTCAAGAAGTAAGGGATTATAGGGTCGGTGCAATGGTGGAATCAGCCCGGCAAAAATCTGATGAGACGTAACTAACAGCCCATCCTCACCACACTAGTATTCCTTGACCAGTTTGGAGTCAGGAAGTCGTCAGGAGAGCTGATGAACTTTATATCAAAAAAATCAGGTTTAAAACCCAAATTCTCCATTTTGGAGATAAGAGCCTCGATTTTAGAAAGGGAATCCATAAGAAATAAGGAAAGGAAGTAAGAGGGAGTAAAACAGAAATATGGTCGGAACCAGAAGTTGCAGCGGCGAAGGGATTGAAAACCTAAAAGGAGACAAAAGAAGGAAAAGACCAACCTTTAGTGATTTATAGACAAAATAAAGCAAGGGGTACCCAAGAATTTTGCTTGATAAGCACTGGATCAAAATGAAAATTCAAGAGTTTTCAGAATAAGAAAGAAGTCGGAGCTGAGGAAGATGAATACGGAGAGGCTAAAGTTTTTTAGAGGAAGAAAATAAAACTTAAATAGTGGAGAGGGAAACCGGCGCTGTAGGTTGGAAGGTTAAAAAGTAGCTAAAATCTCGGGAATATGCAGAACGTGTCACAAAAACGTCACTTCAAGTAGGTAGTAGGGCACGTGTCACGAAGTCGATATCGAAGTAAAACTTTCCTTCCCAAGCATCTTCGATATTAAGAAAGGAAAGAGGCAAACTGTAGGGGTACAAAAATATCGAGACACATGTCGAGCTCATAACGAAGAAGCACCAAAAGGGAAGACTAAGATCGAAACACCGAATAACTCGGAAGAGCCATAGATACATTACGAAGGAAGGAATACATCGAAGGTACAAAAGACAACAAGGAAGAGGACATCTTCGAAGAAACAAGTACCCAGAAGATGTCGAGGAACATCAAAGTAATGGTCATACTTCGAAGACATTCCGAAGGACACCGACTTACTCGACAACCTCTGACACCACCACGATTGAGTATTTTGTCTTATTAGCTGTGATTCACTCGCAGTTCGTCCTATAAAAAGCGAGCTCGGTCCCCATTGTAAGGGTTGGTTTTTTTGTTAAGTCTTGGGGCGTTTGAGTGGGATTAGGTTAGTATCAGTCTCCTCAGGTCCTTAAGCACAACATCCATGTAGTTGTAATCAGTGAAATACTTTGTTTAATGAATGCTTTAATCTTTATCCGGAATGCGTTTTAGTCTATCTCGATATTGTTCTTTGCTTATCTCGTTATCGTGCTAATCACTAGGTTAACTCTCCAAACCAGAATACGCAAGTTATATTCTAATGGATGTTAGGTATAATGTCTCTAAGCAGATTTTATACCGACAAAATATGAGAAAACAACAGGGGCATAACGTCTTAATAACATATGCATGATGAATATAATCATTATAATATATATAGATATAGATGAGCATGATGAATATAAAAAAGTCTTACATGTCCGTAAAGGTATACGATAACACATCCTACAAAGTAAAAAGAATATGATTGATCAAAAATTTTTTTTTTTTGAAAGCCAGGTTATATAATATTAAGAAGAGCTATTACAAACCCGAACGAGTCTTGGTGTAGGAACCCCATTTTTATCATTTTGTACAATGATTGAAAGAAAATCTGGAGTAACTGAGTCCCAAATGCAAGTAGTTGGTGTTGTCGGGTTTATAAGTTGTCTTCTTACAGCCTCGTTTGCAAGTTCATCTGCCGCTCTATTCGCTTCTCGATAAGCATGTGTAATTCGGAGTTCAGGGATTTGATGAATCAAATGTCTAATTTCGTCAACCATGTTTCTCATGTACCATGGAAGTTCCTCCTCTTTGCCAAGAAGTTGGAGAAGTGATTTTGAATCTGCCTCCATCCAGACATGCCTCCATTGAAATTTAGAAGCCATTCTAGCCGCCAGCA
The DNA here is from genome assembly GCA_023529015.1 of Papaver nudicaule. Classification (NCBI taxonomy): domain Eukaryota; kingdom Viridiplantae; phylum Streptophyta; class Magnoliopsida; order Ranunculales; family Papaveraceae; genus Papaver; species Papaver nudicaule. The sequence goes on from JAJJMA010046292.1 coordinate 29,370, forward strand.
AGAAAGCCCAGGTTTCCGCAATTAGAGACGAGGTAAAACCCAAGGACGATGCTATTGCCTGGATAATATCTCCACCATCCGTTCTTGCAATCATACATGCACCCGCCGCGCCTGGGTTGCCCTTTGAGGCTCCGTCCATATTTATTTTTATCCAATCCCGCTGTGGAGCAATCCAAGCTACCTGAACTATTGAGTGCTGGTGGGGAGAAGTACTGCACTTTACTTGTGGAGGGCAATCAGGCATGAAGGGAGCCACATGTACTTTTGCCCATTCGTATTCCTTCCATAAAACTATGATAAGATGGTAAACTTGTTGCGGAGTCTGGAATACATTGCCGTATATTCTTGCATTTCTAGCAAGCCAAACGTTCCAAGCCAAGTAGATCAACAACGTTTGTATACTAGAAGGTAGACTGTTTTCCCTGAGTAAATTCAGCAAGGCATTAGTGGAATGAGGCATATGTCGACCAGCCATCTCCTGATACAGACCACCAGAAATGATGAAGGCCCAAATGAGACGCCAAGTCTCTCTGGCAAAACTGCACAAAAAGAGATAATGTGAAATAGTTTCTCGAAAAACATTACATGTAGAGAAAATTCCGGAGGTTGTAATGTTTCTCGAGTGAAGGAGGTCCATTGTAGGTAGTCCTTCAAACCTGGCTTTCCAAAGGAAAAGCCTCATTTTTTTAGGACAACTGAACTTCCAAATCTCTGCATTTCGTAGAAGATCTAGAGAGTCAACTGAAGATGCAACAACATTCTGATTCTGAGCCAATAGGAGCTGCTGGTAGCCGGACTTCACCGTGTATTGTCCAGACTTTGCAAAAGGCCAGATATAATAATCGTGATGTGGAACAGTAGGCAGATGGATGGCCACAATCTGTTGCGCTCTTGTGACCGGAAACAACTGGAACACCACCTGATGATCCCAATTGTTGGCAAATGGTAGTAACAAAGTTGCGACACTGTTGGCAGGTGATTGAGAAAGCAAACTAGCTTGGTCTGCCGTCATGTTGGAGATCCATTTGGTGTTGATAGGAGTGGACAGTCCATCACCAATCACCCTAAAACTATGCTTCTGTAAAAAAGGTGATACCTTGTTAAGTCCTCTCCAAATTGGGCTGACATTAGGAGGTACTTTCACTGAGTTCATGAGAGAGCCATCTCCTTGTAATTACTTGGCAGTGTAGATGGAAGATCATAGTGAATTTGGCTGGTGCTGAATTTGCCAAGCTCTCTTCATCGGCAGGGCTTTGTTGTGGAGTCTCGCCTTTAGAATACCAAGACCAACTCTCCTTGGAGCAGTGTTCTTAGTCCACCCAATGGAGTGGATTTTTCTTGTATTACCATCACGTCCCCAAAAGAAATCCCTAGTGATTTTATCGATTCTTTTGTGGACCTGTTTGGGCAAAAGTTGTGTATGCATCACATGATTTGTCGTCGGAGTCAAGGAGTTATTGATGAATGTCAATCTGCCAGCTTGATTTAGGCACTTAGACATCCATCCGTTGGTCTTTCTCTCCATTCTGGAAATCAGCTCCGTGAACATATGAGATGAGGATCTTTCATTCTTCATTTGAACACCCAGGTATACAAGAAGGACATGAGTAGTAGATATTCTGAACCTCTGTTGTAGTTGTTGAGCAACCGAAGGTTCAAGCTTTCTGTGATGAATCACAAAAGATTTGTTGTGATTGATGAGTTGTCCCGCAGATCTGCTGTAAGCACCGAGGAGATTGTTTAGATTATGAATGAGTAAACTAAAAAATTTAGGGTAAAATGAAATTACCTTTACAATGAATATATGAATTATAACAGTTGAATTAACTAGTTGTTGACAACCATGTTATTGTGTCGGTAAAAATCTGACTTGAGATCTTATACCCAACAAACATTAGATTAAACTATAAGTAGAAAGGTTTGGGTGTTGTTGTGGCGTAAAACCATCCATCGAGATGCTATCAAGAACTACTTGATGACCAAAAGACATGAGGAAATGGATTATGATTCTAATAACATAAATAAAGAGTAAAGATCAAATACTTTATTGAACATAAAAAAATATTTATGTTATTAATTCTACAATGATTATGAGCTTCAAGACCAGAAGAGATTAAACATTATTTACTAACCTAGTCTCTCTCAAAAGGTCTCTCGCCTTCCCAAAAAATCTAGCCCCTACAACTGTGCTCGAGCTCGGCTTTTATAGTGCGAGATACAATGGTGGAAGACAGCTAATAAGACAAAAGACACAATCTTGGGTGTCAGAGGTTCTCGAGTAAGTCGGTGCTCTTCGAGATGGTCATCGAAGTTAAGTCTGATTTTTATTCCTTGACCCCCTTTGACGGCCTTCGATTGCTCGATGATCCTCGTTTCTTAACGCTCCTTCGATGAGTCCAACCTATTCGAGGGCATCTTTACACGATGGACTTTTGTACCTCGCGAGCTGTTCCTTCTCCTATTATTTTCTTTCCCTAAAATGCCGACACGTGGATCGATGGATTTTACTCTTTACAGTTTGCCTTTTTCCTTTCCCAGGGATCGAAGATGCTGGGGAAGGAAACTTATCTTTGTTGCCTTGTTACGCGCTACATTCCTTAATTTTTGCTGGAGATGACGTCTCCATGACACACGTCTTGCATGTTCCCGAGATTTTAGCCACTTTTCAACCGTTTCACTTATAGCGCCGGTTTCTTCCTCATATTTAAGCTTATTTTCTCCCTCTAAAAACTTCTTTCTTCTCTTTCGAACTCTTCCTCCTTCTCCGCTTACTTTTCACTTCTTTCTTTTTAAAATCTTAATCTTTAACCGTAAATCTTGCTTGCTTCTTAAAATCCTTTCACACCCTCTACTTTATTTGTCCTGCCAATTCATAAAGGTTGGTCTTTTCCCGTTTTCCTTCATATTGATTTTTGAGCTTTTGCCGCTGTAACTTCCGTTTTCGGCAGCGTTTTGTCGAACCCTTCTCATCAAACTTTCCTTCTAATGACTTTCACTTCTTCTATTGATGCCTTAATTCAAAAAATGAAATCCCTAGGTTTTAATCCTACTGCCTTCAAGATTACCTCTGTTTATCCTCCCTACGGTCGACTAACTCCAGAATTTGTTGAGAAATACAAGTGTGATGATAATCAACTGTTGATAATTGCTCATCAGATGTCCGTAGGGTTCTTGCCTCCATTTTATCAATTTCCAAATCCTTTGTTTCTCGAAATTATCTGCTCAATGCCAGAAGCTCGAGGTGTGATTCAATTGACTTGCAGTTCAATTCAATTAATCAACAAGTGGGTTTCTTGCTCGGAAGATAATTTTGTTGCAGGTTCAATATCGAAGTACTATTTTACTGCTACCAATTTCTTTAAGCATTATCGAGCTTATTTAACTCACGACGTCGAAGTTGCTCCTTGGGGGGTTCGTTTTGAGCCTCGAGATGGCATCGAGAACCTCTTTCATGGCTTTCCTGATTACTCCCTCGATGAAGGATGGTACACAGAGCCTGTGATATTTTCTGGACCAGTTATTCGTGGCTGGAAAGATTCGGGACATTTCTGGCCTCAAGATAAGTTCGAAGTTGGCCACCAGTTCTCAACTCAACATAATTTTACTATTCACTTTTCCGAAGAAGAAAAAGAGTTATCTCGCCAACTGTTGCTAAAAAGGAAGAGTGCCAACTAGGATGCTTCGAGAGATCCGAAGAGACCACGCAAATGAGAAGGGACTATTGATAAGGTAACAAACACCTTCTCTCTTACAATATATTAGTATGAATACTTGCCTCTATTTTTTTCTTGAGAAATACATGTCCTTTCATGCAGGGCGAAACGAAGGAGCTCGAGGAAGTGGATGAGTCGTTGGTGTTTGTCTATGCTAGTGAAAATAAGAAGATTTCAAAAGCTAAGAAAGGTGGAAGGGTTAAGAAGGTCGCATCGAAGGGTGCGAAATTGGGTAGGACAAAAGAGAAAATTGTTCAAGCCTCGAAGGGTGAAGAGAAAGGTGCAAAAAGGGCTCTGATCAAGGGAGAAAGTTTGATGGCTATGACGTATTCCAATCCTGGAAATGATGCTGAGATA
>JAJJMA010046296.1:4983-24498 GCA_023529015.1 Papaver nudicaule
TATTGTGTTTGCATCTTGGTTATCTTCGCTCTACATGTCGATCCAAATAACTAGAGTCTTGGTGTGATTATTCCGATATAATCCCAACACTTCCACCTAAAGTTCACATTCCTAAGTTTACTATGGAGGAAAATGCTGCTATTTTGCCGAAATTATGTAGTATATTTTTATACTTGATCTTATCAATGGTGTTCAACAAAAACATGCGGCACTCTGCCTACGGGGGCGGATGGAAAGCCTGGCTTCTCCCTACTGAAGCCCACCCTGAATCCTAAAAATTGTTTTCAGGTAGTACTAAATGGGCAAAACGTCTCAAGCCCAGGTTATATGTATTGTGAAGCCCGGTGTAAGAGTATAGTTAAGCCCAAGTATTATTTTTACACTTAAATTGAGCCATAGTTAGCCCCCTTTCATACCTAATTGGATTCAGGTATCAACAATTAACGACACAAAGTTGTAGTCGTTGCACGACTCAACAAGAACCGTGCAGCACAAGGTCCACATAATCCGCACTGCAAATTTAGTTTTTTTTTTTTTTGATGAAACGGAAATTGCATTAACTAGAACCAGAGTTTACAACTGAGAAATTTAAGTCAGACCCATTGTCTGCTTGAACAAAAAAGGACAGTTTCTGCACACTTGACATGAACTCGGTGGAACAAAAACCAACACGACTGACTTTAGCAACCTTAGTTATTTTGTCTACTAACGGAATAAGTTTCCTGTTTTTAAAAGAAACACTAGCACACTGATGTAAAGCAAAAGCATTGACACAATTCTGGACATTTGTAGACGCCCACCAAGGTTGCACGGATGTAATATCTGAATCTCCATTAACAAACTCTACAAGGTTCTTGCAATCACTTTGAATTTTGAAAGAACTTAGCTTCAATTCATTGATCCATCTATCCGTCTCCAAAAAAGCTTTAGCCTCGGCATCTAAAGGACAAGAGGCATTCCCTGATCCGTATCTGCATTCTTTTCTATCACCTGTTTTATCATATAATATAATTGCAAAACCCATAGAATAATCTTCTTTGTCAAAAGCAGCATCAAAGGACAACGTCCAATCGAAACAATGATTATCTTCGATTCTTAACTGGCTATTTTTGTAAACCTGTTTTTCCGAAATTGTCCTATGCAAAGGTATTTCTCTGAATTCAATCTGAATTTTCTTGATGGTCTTCCTAGGATTGGACTTGGCATTTCTAAAGGTAACTGCATTTCTGGCCTTCCAGATTTCCCAAATTATAAAAGCAATAAGACTATGTTTATCAATTAGATTTTTATCTTTGATCCAAGATAGAAACCAAGCTCTGATGTTATCAATATCAGAATTGTATGTAAGATTTTGCAGTCAAAAAGCAAACCAAATAGTCTTAGCAAAAGGACACGAAACAAACAGATGAGTTTCGTCTTCAAGACATAAACTATCACACATTCTGCAATATGGTATAGTATTTTTATTAAAACAGTAAATTCTTTTTCCTACTGATAGAACTCTAGAAAGCATTTTCCAGCAAAACAATTTGACTCTAGGCAAACAATTTAAACTCCAAAGAAGTTTCCACATTTCAGTATTGCTGTCATTTATATCATATTTAGTTAAGTATTTGTAAACAGACTTAGTTGTACATTCACCATTTAGTGTCGATTTCCATCTCAGTTTATCGTTTTCCTGCAAATTGGGAGTAATAGCTAATATCTTATTATGCAGACTATTATCAATGTACTTATTTATGACTTCAATATTCCATTCCCCATGATCTGTAATGAGATGACTCACATATTTAGGGGTATTTTCATCATTCAGAAGGGGAGTGACAGAAGAAGATTACTCAGGGAGCCAAAAATCCTCCCATATATCAATAGAGGCCCTATTGTTAACTTGCCAAATATGATTAGACTTAATAATATTTAAACCTTTTTTAATACTGCTCTGCTCCATATCCAAGAGATATTACTTTTCCTAGTTTTTCTAACTGGATTAGAGTTTGGGTAATAGTTGTGCCTGAGGATTTGAACCCAAAGTTGCTTTGGGTTGGAAATCATCCTCCAAGCTAATCTAGTAAGCAGAGACAAGTTATGCTTTTTAGGGTTTCGAATTCCTAACCCCCCTTAGTCCTTAGTTTTACAAATAGGGTTCCACGATTTTGTGTAAAAACAATGATCTTTGTCTTTTTTATCCCACCAGAAGTCTCTTTGGATGTTATCCATCCTTTTAAGAGTGTCTTTAGGGAAGGCCATACACTGCATTTGAAAGGTGGGGTAAGAACTTAGGTTAGACTTAATAAGCACATTTCTTCCTGCATGTGCCAGAAGTTTATTTTTCCAACCTTGTAAAGAGTTATAATATTTGCTGAGAAGAGGTTCAAAGTTATTCTGCTTGTTTTTGTCAAAAAACAAAGGGGTTCCTAGATATCTATCATTTTTAGAGATCTTCCTAACTTTTAAAATTCTTGAAATGATTTTACAATGTCTGTTATGAATTTTTGGAGAGAAGAAAACTCCAAATCTCTGAAGATTTATGACTTTTCTCCGAAAGTAGTAAGAATATTCATTAAGTTCTTTGCTTAATGCATACTTGCTTTTGTAAACAGAAAGCAATCATCCGCAAAGAACAGGTGGGAAATTGGAGGGGCTGTCCTAGCTGTTTTTTATCCAGATATTTTCTTTTCAGATTCTGCTTTAAACAGAAGTCTAGACAGGATTTCCATAGTGAGAATAAAAAGATAAGGTGATAGAGGGTCACCTTGGCGGAGACCTCTATCAACCTTAAAGGTATTGCTGGGAGTTCCATTCAAAAGGACAGAGAAGGATGTCGTAGTAACTAGTTTGCATTATTAGTTGACACCATTCTTTGCAAAACCCAAAACAAAGAAGAATTTTTTCCAGAAAACTCCATTCGACCCTATCGAAAGCTTTTGAAAGGTCGATTTTTAAAGCTAAATGCCCTTTCTTGCTTTTAGAAGTTTTCATGGTGTGAAGAAGTTCGTGAGCTATTATAATGTTATCTGTGATTTGTCTGCCTGAAATAAATGCCGACTGGTTATGAGAAATAATCCTATCTAAGAAAGGTTTGAGTCTATTAGCTATTATTTTGAAGATCAGTTTATATAAACTATTGCTTAAGCTAATGGGACGAAAATCACTAGGAGTTGTAGGATTCTGAACCTTTGGGATTAGCGTAATATAGGTATAATTTATGGCCTTAAGGATAAACCCAGATTTAAAAAAACCTTGGACTACTTCTATAATGTCTTTTCCAACTATATCCCAGTTACTTTTGAAGAAACCAGGGGGATATCCATCTGGCCCTGGTGATCCCCACTGATTCATGCTAAGAAGAGTTTTTTTAATTTCATTTTCATCTGGAATTTTCATTAAAAGCATGTTATCTTCATTTGATATACATGGTTTAATCAGATCCTCAATCAGAGGTTGATGTTGTATACCATTTGAAGAGCCAATACTTTTAAAATGTTTTATAAGAAAATTATGGATTTGTTGGGTGTCCTCAATCCACAAACCTGATTCATCTCTAAGTGTATGAATGTGGTTAATTCTTCTTTTGTTTGAGGCACATTGGTGAAAATAAGCTGTATTTTGATCATATTCTCTCAAAAATTTCTCTTTTGAGAGATGTTTCCAGTAATCCCTTTCTCTATTATACCACACATCAAGTTGATGCTGGGTTTCTTTAATCTGTTTTATAGGGAGAGGGTTTACTTTATGCAAATTTTCAATTTCACTATTAAGATTTTCAATGTTTTTAAAAATATTTCCAAAAACATTTATATTCCAGTCTTTTAGGACTTTTTCTAAATGTTCAAGAGTTTTAGTAACTCTAAAGGCTTTTGAACCCTGTTCCTGATCCACCCAATTTTCACTAATCAAGTCTTATAAAGACTCATGCTCAAGCTAAGACCTAAGCACTTTAAAGGATTTACGACTTTTATTTGTAACTGGCTTAGCAATCAAAAGAATAGGGGTATGGTCAGACCCTACTCTTACAAGATGTTTTACTATTGCATTTGTATATATTAAAGTCCATTCAGCAGAAGCTAAGACTCTATCAATTCTCTCTTTTATATTTTCTTTTCCTTCCCTGTTGTTAGACCAGGTAAAGGGAATTTCTTGAAACCTAAGGTCCATTAAGCCTAACTTTTGAATTGTGTCATGAATAAATTTATTTGCTCCAGAGGAATTTTGGTTTCCTCCTTGCTTTTCTTGAATATGCATTATAAACACTACACGAATTCCAGTTTTTACCAACAGCAGCATTAGTCACGGTTTGCATTTCAGCAACGGGCATACGCTGTTGGGAAGCTCGTAACGTCTTCAATGGTTACTGAAAATGCGATCTGTTACAGTGCTCCGTGTTTTTGTTGGTGCAATTACCCGCCTACCCTCAATATTTCGGTGAACTTCCTAAGTTAGCCTCCACTTTTCTTTTCTCCGCCCAACTTTTGGTGTGATGAAATTTCAACCCCAGCAGCGTAACAGAACCTGTTTTTTTTCTCAACGGAATTCTGTTGAATAACATTTGAGATAAATTTTGAAAATCAGAAAACAATAAAGAAAAATCACTGAAAATGAATTCATTTATTTTGTCCGAGTTTTGGTGATAGGGTAGAGAAAGAAGTTAATGTGTCTAGCTGAAAACAGTTGAGACATAACTTCTATTCGTCTTCACCTCCACGGATTGCATCGCCTAACATTCAATTCCTCTCCCCTTTTTTTTTCAGCGGATAATCCTTCGTTTGAGTCTGAGCTTGAGAAAACATCTGATGAACATCATTTAATCAGTTACTTCTTATGTGAACCTCGATTTGATATTAGTTTAATTATCAAATCGATTTCTCATAGAGTTATTGATTGAGATTTGGAATTTGAATCTGAGTTCATTCAGCAATTAGGTATTTCACTGATTTAAGAGGAATCTGAGTTCATTCAGCAATTAGGTATTTCACTGATTTAAGATTCATTTATTTATGTTAATTTCAAATATATGAACATCAATTGAATAACTGAATTCATCCAGCAATTACATATTTCCCTGATTTAAAATTAGAGTATGAGTATCTACATCTTTTCAGATCTGTATTTGGTTATAGATTTTTTGCTGATTTGTATGTGTGGTTTGTATGTGAAAGATTATGATTGTTAGTATTTGTATCTTTAGTTTATGAACTTGGTAACATGAAGCATATTTCAATTTGGTAATGTAGGATGTTGGGGAATAAAGATTGGATGCTTGAAAAAGACCTATTTAGCCAAAAATATCGAGAGGGGGTTAGAGACTTCCTCAAATTTGCATCAGCCAATGGGGATTCATCTAGTTGTGCTTGCCCATGTAAGAAGTGTGCTAATGATTTTCGGCATCCATGGAAAATTGTTCGAAAGCATCTGTCCGAGGTGGGTATCTTGAGGACGTACAACACTTGGTACTTGCATGGTGAGGAATTGGTGGGTCAGAGTTCAACTAGTCGTTCTGTGGAGAAGGAGAAGGTTGCAGAAGAAGAAATGCCTGATTTCGACTGGGATGCTTATGCTGATGCCAACTTTGGTCCTCATGCTGACCCTTATGAGCAAGTAGTCTGTGAAGAACAAGAGGTGGATATGGGGGAGCGTTATGCTAAGTACTCAAATTTGGCAGGGAAGCAGTTGCACCCAGCATCCGAAGGTATCTAAACCATCGGTGCTATCGTAGAACTGCATAATCTAAAGAAAACATATAAATTCTCTGGTCATTGTATGGATAGTTTGTTGATTCTGTTAGGAAAGTGGCTTCCTGGAAACAATTTCCCTAAAAACTATGATTGTACGAAGACGATGCTAAAGGATATGGGGATGGAATGCAAGGCTATTCATGTTTGCCCGAATCATTGTATGCTGTATCACAATGCAGATAAAAATCTTCAGCAATGTCGAGTGTGCCAAGCTAAAAGATTTAAAGAATTCAAAGATTCCGACGGGAAGATGCAGGTGTCAAAAGAACCTATGTTAGTGCTTAGATACTTTCCTCTAGGACCAAGAATTGCGAAAATGTTCTCTATTCCTTGGATAGCAGCTTTCATGGATTGGCACAACCGAGCGGCAGTTTCTCGTCGTTATATGCGTCATCCGTGCGATTCACCTCAGTGGCGCAAGTTCAAGGAAAAATTCCCGGATTTTGCAGCGGAAGGCAGAAATGTTTACCTTGGAATATCGACGGATGGGTTTAATCCCCATGGCCAGTCGAATATAGGTTGGAGCTGTTGGCCTCTCATTTCTGTGGTTTATAATCTTCCACCTTCTTTGTGTATGAAGACTGAATTCCAAATATACAATATGTTGATACCTGGTCGCAAGTCACCGAGTGGAGACATTGATGTATTTATGGAGGTGTTTGTCGATGAATTAAAACTCTCTTCAAAGACGGAAGGCGAATTTGGGATTCTTTCAGAAAAGAGTATTTTATCGTGAGAGTAACTCTAATGTTTGGGATTCATGATTTACCTGCTCTTGGTATTTTAAGTGGAAGAACAGTTCATGGCTACAATGGATGTGTTGTCTGCGCAGAAAAAACTCGATGTACTCATATGGGCCTAGGATTTAGGAAGGTAGTGTACACTAACTATCGGATTTTCCTCAAGAGCAGGCACACCTTTAGGGATGGGAAATTCTTGGGATTGGACAAAGAGGAGAGAAAGTTGGCGCCAAAGAGACTAACTAACGATGAGTCGCTCGAGTTGTTGAAAGATGTTCATTACATACCTGGTAAGACCCAAAAACGCAAGGCTGGTAAAAGAAAGAGATACGTGTCTGATGATGAGACTGAGACTGAGGTTGAGGATGATTATGAGTTAGAGGATGGTGGTATTGATGAGAGGGATAATTCTGGTTTGGAAATAGGTATTTTCAATAGGAAGTGTTGTTTTTGGGAACTTGAGTCGTATAGCAATCTGGGTATATTTCATTCTATCGACGTGATGCACACGGAAAAGAACGTCATGGAACACATTTATCACGCTCTCTTTGATGATGGAAGTAAGGCTCAAAGGTTATGGAATAATCGTGATGAATTGCGTGAGAAAAAGCTCCACATTGGAGAGTGGAAAGCGAAGAAATTTAAGAATGTGGTAGTAAACACCCCAGTGTGGGTTTTGTCTAAAGAAGAGCAGAAATTTTTTTGCCAGATCATTAGAAATCTGAAATTCCCTTCAGGTTTTTGCTCAAACTTGAGCAACAATGTGAGTGGGGATAGGTTGCTGAGCTTAAAATCTCATGACTATCATATTTTGATTGAGTACTTGCTACCTGCTCTGCTTCAACATGCCTTTCCTGGACATAAACACCTTCGAATTGCACTTCAGCAAGTCAGTTTGTATTTTAGATTGCTGTGCTCTAAGGTCGTTAAAATAGAAGATCTGAGCCAGGCTAAGTGGATGATTGCAGAGGCCATGTGCGTGCTCGAAAAGTATTTCCCAGCTTCATTTTTTGATATAAGCGTGCACAGCATGGTTCATCTGGCTGAAGAAGCCTTGGTTTGTGGACCGGTTAGGTTCCGATGGATGTACCCACTTGAGAGGTGAATTGTCGTTTCACCAATTTACCCCTTCAATTTTTTTGCATTTTTTTGGGAGTTTTGTACTGAAATTTACATGTGCATACTGTATCAGGGCAATGAAGGAGTGCAAAGGCCTTTGCCATAACAAGAGATACATTGAAGCGTCAATTACAAATTCTATCATTCTAAATGAGGCTGTTAGGTATGCAATGGAGCAAGCCAAAGCTAGAGCCGAAGGAGGTCACAAAGCCAATTGGGCTGCCTTTCTGGATGAAGAATCTGATTTCAGCGATGAGGGTTCCATTCTTGGAGATAAAGAAGTTTTGTTGAGCCATGTTCAATGGGTTCAGATACGTCGGTGGCTAATATTTCAGCGTTGTCAACCGGAACTAGATGATTATTATAGGTATTTGTTGTTATATAATTTATGTTTGTATGGACACTGAATTTCTGTTGATAATGGGTTGGTATTAAAAGTATGCTATATATTTATGTTCAGGGATTACCGCACCGGCCATTCAGACGTTGGAGTGGACTTGGTCCAGTTTGAAACTGACTTCCTTTCATGGTTGTACAACAAGGTATGCCTTGTAGAACCGGTTTGTCAGAAAAATTTAGGTGGCATTAATTCTGATTTATGGGTTTTCTGCGCTTTCGCAGCTTAGGGATGAACAGAATATGGATGGTCTCCTGTGGGATTACCTTAAAGGTCCGGACGAGGTAAGGGAGATTGAAAGATACCGTGTGAATGGATATGTTTTTTGTTCCCAAGCTTTTGAGGCCAAGCTTAGGACCCAGGATAGTGGTGTTACCATGGAAGCAGACACAACTTTTAGGAGCAAAAGAACTGATAAAGAGCCCGTGACTGTGAAAGCCAGGTGGTATGGGGTGATCCAGCAAATCCTACAGTTGAACTATGGTTCATTTAAAGAAGATGTGTTTTACTATGATTGGGTGAAGGTGGAGACTGGAGTCAAGATGTGTAAGGATTCAGATTATCCTCTGGTCAATCTGTCAAGAATGAAGAAGAAAAATGCTATCACAGACGAGCCCGTGATTCTCGCGGAACAGGCTACCCAAGTCTTTTATCCCAGGATTTGAAAGAGCCAGCCTACTGGGTTCCTATGCATCCCTCCAGAAGACTAACTATCAGTGTAGACAGTGCAGATGTACCAGCTGAAGGCAGTTTTCAAGATATTTTAGCGGAAGAACCACATCTTCGAGCTTTGCTCACCTATTGGAGCAACCCTGAGAATTTGAAATAATCTGTACGTTTCCCTCTACTTTTGCTTACAGTTTCACACCCCTTGTTGTTGGTTTGTAACTTTTAAGGTTGTTCTATGCTTAGCTAACTCTGTTGACAATTGATTTACACTTGGTTTACACTTTTGCTTATCTTTTAAGGTTTGTTCTAGTCTTTTTACACTTGGTTTACACTTCGTTTATTCCACCCCAATGCTAACACACACATTATATTTACACCCCGGTGGGTACCACCAAACATCATCTTCTTTACTACTATTATTTTAGTGCTAAAGAACAAACACACCTTTCATTAAAGATCTGCTGCTTTTGGAAGCACTCACTTTCTCTCTCAGACAAGAATATTCAGACTTTAAAGCTCCCAAAAAAAAGGTTGCTTTCAAGGAGATTCAGCGATTGATTAAGGAGAAAATCTATTTCTCTCTCAGAGAAGAATATTCAGCCTTTATCAATCTCTTTTTTGAAAAGGTAAGGTCTTTACTTTTGGGTTGTATTAGGATTCAACTGCCTTTGCATGTTGCATGGTGAATCTGTTAGTAATAAATGAAGTAGAATGCTAAAAATGAAGTGGAATCATGATAGATGGTGTGAAATCAAGATGCATGAATTGAAATTTTGTTATGTTGGTCTATTTCTACTCACTCAATGCTTTTAGTGCTGCTATGTTTAATTAGATTTTTAATTAACAAATTAGATGAAATCATGACATGGGTTTAGTTTGGTTTACGTTATTATGATCTGCAGATGTTTTTGATTTCAGTATTTTTTTTATGAAAATTTTAGGGTTTTGGTCTGTTTCAAATGTCAAGTACTGGGAATTGATGTTGTGGTCAGATTTTGTTGTTTTTTATAATAAGATAATGCTGTGGATATTGATTTCCATGTATGAATGTTGGGCTCAAAAAAAGTTGTTGTTTTGAATGAAAAATGCAGGGGAAATGGCAACTAACTCAGATTTCTCTGAGAGGGAGAGGCGGAGAAAGGGAAAAGGAGCAAGGTTAGATGATAATTCATCTGAAAACAAACCACCACCATCAGCGTCAGACGATAGCGATGCACAATCGCATCCGTGGAATCCTTTGATTGCTTTCAATGACATCATCTATCGCTGCACGCTAGCTCAAGCGAGACTGATCCAGAAGCGTGCAAATGACCATGTGCTGGCGATGGAAGTAGGTCTGCAGGTGAGAAAGGGTAGAGAGGAAGAAATCAAGAAGCGGAAAAGAGAAGAGGAGGAGGATGCTGAGTTGGAAGAGTACTGTATGAGGAAGCGAAGAGAAGCCCAGCAGCAGCTGGAGATTCAAGAAATGGCGCCTCCAGCTGAAGGTATAGAGTCTGACAATGACGCGGAGGAAGAAGAACCTGAACCTGAGATTGAAGAAGAAGAAGAAGAAGAAGAAGAAGAAGAAGAAGAAGAAGAAGAAGAAGAACATGTACATGAAGCCGACCCGTTTCATGTAGAAAACTTTATTGATGAGCTGGTGGCTGCTGATGAGGAGCAAGAATTGAGGGTGGATGATTGGTTCGACTACCGGATGGGGGAAGTGGATGATGTGGGTGTTGTTGATTCTGATGCTGCTACGGGTACTGCTGTTGTTGCTTTAAATGAAGAAGAAGAAGAAGAAGAAGATGAGGAAGATAATGGGGATGAGGAGGAAGATTCTGACGAGGAGGAGGAAGTTTCTGACGAGGAGGAGGAAGAAGAACCTGATGATGAGGAAGATTCCGAGGAGGAAGATTCCGAAGAGGAAGAAAATGATGAACAGAGTGATATTGTTAATGGGGATGAGGATGACGAGGATGGGGACTCGGGTTCAGAGAGTTCCTATTATTGATATTTGTGTGTGTGAACATACTTTTTTGTATATTTTGGGATATTTTGGGGAAACTGGTTGTGTTACCAGTAGTTATGGATATGGCGCACACACTGAAACTCTTAATTCTGATTGTGTGTGCGCTTTCATAACTGTGATTACACTAGATACTCTTAGCTCTGATTGTATCAACTCTGACCCATTTTTTGTTTCGTCAGAGTTGTATTCAGAACTGGAAGTTCATTCTTTTTTGTTTCTTGAGTCAGATACTCTGGCAGAAATATGCAGGAAAACTGGAAGTCAGCTTAATGTAAATCAGTATTTTTTGTTTCTTGAGTCAGAATATGTTTTCAGATATCCCTGCTATCAGCTTAATGTAAATCAGTGAAAATCGGTTATCTTATAAATCCTTTGCTCAGTAATGTAATTTTCTTTTCGTTTAAAAACCAAAACTGCTGCTTTAGGCCTAAGGGGTTTGGGAGAAAAAACAATGAAACTGCCCTAGTGGCATATAGGTCCATAGGAAAAAACAATAAAACCGTCTCAGACATCACTTTTTTCCAACGGAAACAACAAAACCGTCTCATACCTTACTATTTACCACAACCATTCGGGATTTGAAATGGAGTTCAAAGTAAGATTGTAACTCTCACTTGCCCACAATGGGTTCTTTTATGGTTCTACATTAACTACACCTTGAATTTGCCATTTTTGGATAACATCAGTGCTACTCTGGAAGAGCCTGGCTCAGAGTATGGCAAATTAGGGAGTGATTTGGAGTTCAGAGGAAGATTGTCAAATACAAGACTATTTTTCTACGGAAAAAACAAAACCGTCTCAGAAATATCACTATTTTCGACGGAAACAAAAAAACCGTCTCATACGTCACTTTTTTTCAACGGAAACAACAAAACCGTCTCATACCATACTATTTTCCACTACCATTCGGGATTTGAAATGGAGTTCAAAGGAAGATTGTAACTCTCACTTGCCCACAATGGGTTCTTTTATGGTTCTACATTAACTACACCTTGAATTTGCCATTTTTGGATAACATCAGTGCTAATCTGGAAGAGCCTGGCTCAGAGTATGGCAAATTAGGGAGTGATTTGGAGTTCAGAGGAAGATTGTCAAATACAAGACTATTTTTCTACGGAAAAAACAAAACCGTCTCAGAAATATCACTATTTTCGACGGAAACAAAAAAACCGTCTCACCTACATTACAATTTCCAACGGAAACAACAAAACCGTCTCAGAAACATTACAATTTTAGTGAGTGGTTTGGAGTTCAGAGGAAGATTGTAACTCAATTTGTTGCCCAAAGTTGAGGATCAAACAAATTTCACTTTGAATTGGTACAAATCAGTTATTAGTTAACAAATTTCACTTTGAATTGGACGTGTTTTGTTATAAGAAAATGTCATATCATATGATTTTATTTTGGTGTCCCATGTCCTACCCTAACTTTTGAAGTTGACCAAAATTTTAATTTGACTTGACAAAGTCAATCGCAACATTTAAGCTCGATCCGTATGATCTTTTCACCTCGATTTTTGGGACCAAAAACATATCTCTCTTCTATTATTGAAACTTTGGGCAACTTTACTCTCTGTCCAAAAGTTGAGCTAACTTTTAGATCTCAAATTTTCGTTTCCCACTCAAATCCCAACTCAGATACTTGTTTCAATTTTCGTTTCCCTCTCCCAATTCCTCTTTTTCCTCCAAAATTTTCGATTCCCTCTCAAATTTCTTTTCCCCCTTCTCCAAATTTCAGAAACATTTTGAATCTACCTTTTCTCTATAAAGAAGAGAAGATGGAGTTGAAGCTTTGTTTTCGTTTTCCTGTTTTCACAAACTCTCTTCCGATCTTCACTCACATCGTTCATACCTCAATCAATCTCGAAAGGTAATTTCTTTAGATCTATCTTGTTTTTTTCATTTGGTTCTTAGGTTGTGTATGCTTAACAATTGTTGTTTGCTTTAAGAATAGTTGAGTTTTTTTTATTGTTCACTGCTTCTATTGTTTATGCTTAATAAGTTACTTACTTGTGGGTGTTGTGATCTATGGATCCAAACTTAGGGTTTCAACCAAGTTCTAGTTTTCTACTTTCATAACTTGCTATGTATTCAAGTTCTCTCATATGTTGTTTGTTTTTGGTTCGTTTGTATGAAGATGTCAAGTCAGGATTCAGATGAAACTTCACCACCAACCACTAGTGGTACTCCTTCTAGTGGTAGTCCTGATGCTTCTCAAACTACTAGTACTCCCACCAATAGCTGTGATCCAAGAATCCTTCGATCCAGATATCTCGTTGACCTCGATGAGCATGGTCGACCAATGGGAGTAAACGCCAGTAGGTTTGCTACCAAGAGTGGAAAGCTCATCAGATCCCACTGTCCCGTCGACTGCAAAGACTGGAGGCTTGTACCTCAAAAGTGCAAGGACACGATGTGGGCCGCTCTAATGGTAAAGATCTTCCTTCAATCTATAATACAACCACTGTGTTTTTTTGTCCATTTGTGCGTTACGCTGATGCCAACCGCAGTCTTTCGTTGCTGACATAAATACTTTCTTGTTCTTTTCAGGACACTTTCTGTTTCCCCATCGACGATGCTCTGGCTAGAGTGGCCGTTTCTGGGATGTTTCCACAGAAGTTTAGGTCCCACAAGTGGGGACTACGGACCAAAATCCTTGACTTATGCAATACCAAGGAAGAGATGATTGCCCAGTGTCCATATGGCATGAACACCGATGTCTGGGAGCGGTTTATCGACAACGAGCACAAGGAAGGAGTTGCAGAGAAGCATAAAAAACTGGGAGCTAATCAGAAGCATAGAGAGTACACTCATTGCCTAGGAAGACTCTCATATGCAAACAAGAGCTACATGGTGGTAAGTACTTTGGTGATTCTCTAAGAACATTTAAATTCTCCTTGGATGTTACCTTTACAACCCCTGATACTGTTCATACCGATTATACAGTCTAAAGAAGAGAAAAAACCTGTTGCTAAATGCCGTGGAGAACAATGGTTGCTTGGACACAAGCGCAAGAATGGAGCCATATTGACGGGTCTTGATGACAAATATGTGAGTATACAAGACTCGTACATTTTGAATGTTCACGTACACAAGACTCTTTCACAGAAATTCCCTTGAATTTCAGAAACTAGTGGAAGCTGCAGTGAAGAAGAGAAAGGCCCTGTTGGAAGCTGGCGATGGAGAGTTAGAGGAGCTGTCTTTTGATGACGATCCACTTTCTGAAGTGTTTGGAGTTGACAAGCCAAGGAGCTATTGCCGTTCCTTTTCCTCAACTATGTACATGAAGCAGGCAGTAAATATGAAAGTAGGGGCGGCCCTTAAATCTTCTGGCAAAAGCAAACTCACTGATGCTGATGTTGATGCTAGAATGAACCAGATGCAGCAAGATCTTACGCTTCTTTCAAAGGTGAGCTTCAAACATGATCTCCTATAATTAGTTCATTTATGTCTTGTGTATATTGTGCATTGTATATATCAGATTCTAATCAGATCAATTTTTGAATGTATTTGTCCTGCTTACAGCATGTTATGAGTTTTATGGCTGCCACTGGAAGGGTTCAGGATACTACTTCTCCTTCCAGTCAAACAGCTTCTGCCCCTGGTGATCTTTCTGATTCTCCAATCAGAGAATCATGTTCAGTTGCTGTAGCTGACACTGTTGCTGAAGCTGCTATACCTCTTATTGGAGATCATCAGGTGCGTCTTATCAATAGGAAAGGGGATGCAGTTGCAACTGGTCATGTACTTGGTGGAGTGCAGGGGCAGTCTTGTCATGGGGCTACCGTGAACCACAAAGTGGAGAGAGTTGTCTGTGTTGAGGAAGTTATGGATGCGCTCTATCCTGTTCCCGATGCTCCACAAGGGATGACTACAATGTTTTGGGAGATCTGGTAGGTGGACAGTGCTTCATTATATGGCCCATAACCAGGATGATCTTTGTTTGAGCACTTCCCACTTCTTGCAATGGTTTTTTGTGCAGCTTAACTTTAACACTTCTATATACTGCTGCTTTTTTTTGTTGGGTCTTTTGGGTATCAAGTACGGACATATTTCGAGTTACACTTGTGTAAGTGTAATTGTTTGGACATCCTTATTATTATTAGTATGTTGTGTGTGTATATATATATATATATATTTGTATCAAATATTCGATGTTGTTTATTTATTTATTTGTTTTTGTGTACCTGTCAACCCCTTTTTAACTCCGCCGTTTGAGATGCCGGTCCCCAGCCCGGGTAAAGGAGGAGGGAAGAGGACTAGTTTGTTATATTTTTGCAGGAACTTGCAGAATGGTTGAGCTTGCTATAAAGAGACAATCAAATACCAGGTAACATAGTTACTTACTCGTTCATGTTCTTGGATAATTATGTATTCTAGTTCGTTTCATACTGACCTACATGTACACTTCTCTTCTTTGCTGGTATGACAGGCACACAAGTGGGAGAAAGTGGCCTTTTCCGTTGTCAAATCAGCTCCTCAGTTAGTTAGAATATAAGGTATATTACTGATATTGAAATTTCTGAGTTTGATCCTTTTAGTGCTCATCTTACTAACTTATGTCTACTCTTTTGTTATTTTCAGGTTGTGATCAAGTTCATATACTTTGACCAGTGATGATGCTTCTTGCATTAGTGAGTAAACTCTCAATATGCCTGTTTTCAGTATTTGTTATCATTTCTATGGTACATTAACTAAGGTTGATACTTACTATCTTTATGTTTATTTTTTGAAGATTCAACGCGCAGACTTGAAGCTAGAGAATACCAGTGAGGAGGTAATCTAGGGTTGATTCTGCTGGTATGGCAGGTGCAGAAGTGGGAGAAAATTGTCCTTGCAAAGGTTGTCCAAGAGTTGGAATGAATTCCTCCCAACCACTAGCAATGTTTTTGGAATGAATTCCTTCCAACTCGTTGGTTAACCTTTAAAGACATTGTTGTTATTATTTTTCATTCTTGTTATTCCACGGTGCTGCTGCAGGTCTCCTTTTTTGATCTTAGGTTTGTTCATTACCTGATATTATCTCTTGAATGTTTTAGTTGTGATATCCTGTTTGATTTCATTTATCAATGATATTTGCTGATAACTTGTCTTAATTTGCTGTAGAAGTGGAAGAACGTCCGGCGCAAATCTTTAGGGTGATTTCCCATAGTAGTTATTTTCAGGTATGAACTCTAATTAAGCTATGATTGTGTATGATTGCTAGTGTGCCTCAGTTACAGATGAGAATTAAGCTCATTATCAGTTTAGTTCTGTGGTCAAATATTTGAGCTATTGTAGCTTGTTCTCTCTTTCATATAAGATGAGAATTATGTCGTAAGCGTATGCCAGGGCTTCGGCTACCTTACCTCATAGTTGTTTGTTATACCCAATATTGCATGTTATTGATATGATTATAGACAATTCTGTTAGTGGGTCATATTATGTTATTCAAGTGGTTGTTCTGTCAACTATATAGACAACTCAAAGCTTTGTTTCCTTGTTTCACAGAAATCTCACATCTGAGGTCGACTGACTACACCATTCGGCGTCCTAAAAGCTTCTTCTGATCCAAGGTATCATTACAGAACATTGCATAAACTGAAAACTGCTGAAACACACAACCTTCTAATCTAGGAGTAGTAAAAACACAGGCAAAAATGTATGTATGTCTGTTTTATAAATTTAGGATTGTGAATGAGTGCAATGAATGGATGTATAAACTGTTGTATGACTTTCAGAGTTTGAATGAAATGTGTGTTAGTTGAATGAGAATGGATGTATTTCAGTGGGAATGAATGGAAAATTACAGGATTTTGATTCAGTATTGCAGGTTTAGAAATGAATTGTATTGTATTGCATTGCAGGTTCAGGAAAGAACTGTAGTGCAGGTTCACAAATGAACTGTATTCCTGATTCTGGAATGAATTGTATTCCAGGTGCAATTGTAACGCAGGGCTTAACGCTTGGCAGCGTTATTTTTTTTTAAAAATAATACAGTTTCTTCCAACGATAACAGACGTTACACAAATCCGTTAGTTGTAAAAACACGTGGCAAATCCTAAAAATGTTACAGATGCGTTTTCCACGAATAAAAACGTTGACTAAGCCGTTAAAATTTATCCGTTACACGCCGTGGTTTAACGGGAGTAAAAGTTGTTCGGTCCGTTACGACAGAGGGACAGGTGGCAAGTGATGAAATGTTAGAAAATAGATTCCACCGGTACATTCCGTTACTTTAACAGTTAGGGTATCAGTTGCACATGCACAAACGGTGCTGGCTGTTTCAAAACAGTTACGAAAACTGCCACCTGGCAAACGGATAAACCGTTACCGCACAAAACACCGTCGGGTGCAAACGTTGCTGTTAAGAGTTGTTCGATCAGTTACTGCCCACAGTAACGGGTAGACCGTTACAGTAGGTTGCCACGCGGCACGGCATGATGGTATGTCTCATCCGTGACAATATTTACTGCAACAGATGCATGTGTTGCTGTAATCATAATTACAGCAACGGCAGATCCGTTGCTGTAATTATTGTAACGGCAGCAATAACGGCGTCCCGCCAACGGCCACTCGCCGTTGCTTTAATTTTTGGTAACGGCCCTGGGCCGTTGCTAAAAAGGCAATTTCGTGTAGTGAAAGTTCAGATCTCCAATAATGATCCAGGGGAGATCATGTTGTCACTGAAAGACACTATTTTGTCCCACTGATCAAATTTTTCATTTGATGAGAGGGCACCATACATACAAACAAGATTCCAGACATTATTAAAATTATCTAAAACTTTAAAAATAGATAAATTATTCTGGAAGGAAATGCAGTTAACCTTAATGTCATCATGCCAAGCTATAAGAAGACCACAAGAAAGACCTCTTCTCGAGACCAAAAACCAATCCTGAAACTTATTTTTCCTAGCAATTTTCTCCATGTTTTCTAGTGTAGCTCTAGTTTCGGCAAGAAATATCAATTATTGTATCTGCAAAATAGAAAACAACGTTATATAACCAATTTATGAGGCATTAGCTAGACATGAGTGTATGAATAAGGTACTCTTGCATAGGTGTTTTAAGCACCTAACAAATTCCCCCACACTTAGTCTTTGCTTGTCCTCAAGTAAACTCCAAACACAACAATTCCGTGAGGAAACGGTTGTGCTTAGAGCTTGTAGCAAGTTTCCACATCCAACTCCATCTAGTAGCAAGTTTATCTTCTCATGCACGGCTTCGACTAGCAAATATTTGTCTTGTATTGGTCTTCTCTCAAGTGTGAGCTTCTTTTTCTTCTTAGGATTGATTCTTGCTTGCTCCAATGATATGAATTTTTAGTAGATGAGAAAGGTGATTCTGTATAATAGGGGGGCCTATTCCTTGAACATTCCAAGAAAGTAACTTCATTTTGAGGTTAAATTTAAAATCTGACTTAGGAAAAGTAGAAAACAAAGATAAGCGCAAAGAATAAAGCAGGTAACAACAGAAAGAGATATACAACAAAAGCACAGAAGCTACAATTAGGGAATAACTAAATTCCAAGCCTAATAAACTTAAAAGGCAGCGTAAGACAAGAACAATGTAAATTTGGGGAGTAAAAAAGGAAGATTCAGTGTAATGGAAGTTGTTTAAGCTAGCAGGAACACTAAGATGTTTTACTAACAATAAACAAGAGAGGGAGTTAAAAAGCACAGAGCGAGTAGTATTTGAGAATGTGAATAAAACAAACAGAGAAAGCAACTTATATTTATCAAGATTAAGATTATGAACCTGGATAGTTGAAATGGCCAGGATTCCACCCTCCATTGCAGCCACATCATCAGGTACAGCTGGACAGCTTTCTGGTATATGTCATTTAAATCACCCCCATAGGCATAATCCAAACATCATCATCCTCATTCTTCTCATCACAGAGTGTCGAAGTAAAATTATGGTGTTCCATGTTTATCTGATTAACCCGACTCTCCATACTTCTCTTGTTCATCCATAGTACAATGGAAAAAACAGTCACCACTCTTGCAGAAACTTCTTTGAAGAGCCAGAAAAAATATTCAAGGGGGGCTAAACTGTAAAAATAATAATTTGGGGGGGCAAATAATATTATTTTTACTCAAATACTAGTAAATTTGAAGGGTGTATAAGAAATTTTTATATTTTCTGGGGGGCGGGAGCCACCCTTGGCTACAATGTAGCTCCGTCCCTGCCTGGTTGTGCTTCGTGAGTTTATAGGCTAGCTCATCTTTTATGGAAATACAAGCATCCATATGAGAAAGAAAACTGAATACTGAAAGATTGAATATGGGTACAAATTGGAAGTTGTATTGACTTAAACTGATTGTGAGGGATGAAAATTTAAGCAGATGTGCGATTTGAAAAGTATTTGTGCACAGATGCAATAAGATAATTGAAAATAGCCCAGGTAATATCCTATAATTTGATTTTTGCTTAAAATTGAGATATGTAATTTTGAATTAAACATAGGAGAGGTGATTATGATGTTCAAAGCCATTATCAGAATAGACCAGATTAAATTTATGAACTTTGAAACAATTAACTCGATTGAATTTGTAGCTGAATCCATTTATGCACAAGCAAACACAGCGGATTGAATCAAATTGTTTAAAACCTGAAGGGGGGTTGATTTTAGATCTTTTTCTAGCTGTCCAGAAAGATCACGCCTAGCTGAAGCCTCAGCTGCAACTTTCGCCGAAACCCTAGCACCTACTACCCAGGAAATAGGCGAGAAGGGATAAAAAAACCTGAAAAGGTATAAATCCAATAGGGATTAATACCAATTAAGAAATCAGAGAATAGAAAATAGTACAGACGGGGATTGTCGGAAAAAATCAAAGGAAAACATTAAGTTTGGGAAAACCAAA
>JAJJMA010046333.1:5136-18650 GCA_023529015.1 Papaver nudicaule
ATGAGTAACCAGTGAATGAGGATTTTGTTGTAGCCACCTGGTGTTTGACATAGCCCTGTCTAGCCGTTCCAGAATCACGTCCTGGCCTTCTTGTCTGTTGGTCCAAGTATATGGATGCCTTTAAATTCCAAATCTACTAGACCAAATACATCAATGAACTTCGGGAAATCTACTGCTTGGTTGTTACTGAAAGGTCTTCCACCTTTTTTCTCCTTCTGTGATATGACTTCATTAAAGTCCCCAAATAATAGCCAAGGTAGTTGAGGTGGGGGAACCATTGTATGAAAATTCTGCCAGAAGTCTGTTCTTGCTGTTGGGTGGGGTGGTCCATAAATGCCCGAGAAGAACCATGGGGAAGCTTTCGTCTGTTGAGTGATTTTTGCGTGTATGATGCTCTGGTTTGCAACCAAAATGTCAACCTGCAAATTTGAGTTCCAAAAAAGAGCCAATCCACCACTTCTACCATTCCTCGAGACCACATAACAGTCATTAAAACCCAATTGATCTTTGATTTTAATGATGAATGAAGGAAGGGCAATAGTCTCAGAGAGAAACATGATATCTGGTTTATATTGTCTAACAAGCTTGGACAACCTCTGTCTAGCTGACGGTTTATGAACCCCTTGACAGTTCTAAGCTATGAAGCTCATGGCGTATGGAAAGAAGCAGGACAATTATCGATTCAACTCACTGAGTTGAAAGGAAAAAACCAGATCTGAACTCAGCTGTCTGAGAAACATTGAGTTGGGTAGAGAATTCATGTGATACAATTCAAAGATGATACAAGAAATATGGGTATTCTACGAGATTAACACAATATAGTGCGAGAAATTCCAAATTCAAATAGAAGAACCGAAAGACTTAGCTCAAATCCAGGCAATTGAGCATAGAGTTGGAAGGTTGGTTAGTAAAATCCTTGAAATATCCTTGAAATAATCAGACGGGTGATTACTCATATGAATTAGAAGCTGGAAGACTCAACAAGAAACGAAGATGAATTAATGGAAAGAGTTTGAGAAAGAAATGTGAATCGGTCTGAGTTATTGACTCAGGTTGTCACTTTTATAAGTTAATATGGAACTAAGTTGTCAAATTAATTTCTGACTTTTCAACTTAATAAAATTCAACAGACATGTAAAAATAACATGCTTACCTCAAAAGATTTACCAGCTTACCTGAAAAAATTACCAACCAAATTAGATAAAAATAACAAAAAGGGTAATCTGGCCGATCAAGAAAATATGGAGTCATGAATTCTTGTAAGAAAGTAAGAAAGGACATATTTTGGGGTTATTTGGCTCACACTTGTGTTACACTGTTGACAGTGCTTTCACACTGTCACTCTCTCAACTCAAGACACAAACAAACAAGCAAAAGGTGAGGTGAGTGAGTGAAGAGAGGAGAGCAGAAGAGAGAATAGAACAAAGTAGTGAAGAGGGAAAAGCTCTTATGCTTTTTGTGTGTCTTCCACCATCAATCTAGGTTAGTACTAGTAGAAAAGATACAATTTTTATGCTATGAAATGATAATGCTGTGTGTGATTAATGTAAAAAACGTGTACTTTTGATCAACAAAAAGGAATTGGAAACTCAAATTGTTCCAAATTTCTAATAATGGGGGTTTTAACATTATTCTCTTCTTTCAAAATTTTATGCTTGCTTAAGGTTTTTTGTTGTTTTAGCTGAGTTGATAGTTGCTTTACTCTGTACAGGAAAGCATAGATTCTCATTGTTATTGCAAATCCTACAGACTTTGTTAGTTTGTTCTCTGAGGGTGGTGGGCCTCATTGGCCCTCATCTATGCTTATGATCTGTTTAGATTCTCTGCTCATAAAAAGATTTCTTTTTTCTTTCTTTGTCTTCTCATTTCCCTTTTTTCTCTATCTTGGGTGCCTTTCACTTTCTGAGGTTCTAGTCTGAGTTGAGGAGGAATTTGAGCTGGTGTAAGCAACTATCAGCTGATTTTGAGTAATGGGTTTATTCTATCTTTAACCCATTACTGACTGACCCCCTCCTCCCCCTCAATGCTATAAATAGAGAGTGTGTCAATTTGGGTGTTATTCATTGCAGGAGTTCTTCTTTGATCATTACATACAACTTTCTTCAGGGTGTAGAAGATGAGCTATAATAGAACAACTGCTGGTTCTGGTTAGTTTTTAAACTTCTTTTAGTAACCCTTGTTTTTGGTTTGGATGTTTTAGATTTTTGTAAGTAATGATAGCAACCTGTTTGCTGTTTGTTCTTCTTCCATTTTGTTTTGTTGTCTGTTCAATTTTTGGCTTTGTAGTTTCTGCTAGATATTTGTCAAGTGGTAGATTACTGATTATGATGCTGTTTTTGTACTGCCTTATATTCTGACCTTTTTGTATGAATGTAATTTCAGGAAGTAGAGCTACTGGAAGGTCATTCGAGTATGGTAGAACACATGTGGTGAGGCCTAAAGGGAAGCACCAAGCAACTATAGTTTGGCTACACGGTCTCGGCGATAATGGTTCCAGGTATACATTTCTAACTTCTCCATCCCCATTGATTGTTGAAAAGGGGTTGTTTCGTCTTCAAGTTGTTTCACTGAACATGTACTTGACAGGCTCTTGTTATATGAACAAGAGATGATGCTTATTCTTTGCTTGCTATTTGGGTGCATGAGGATGGACTACAAAAGCTTAGTTGTTTGAATTTTTTGTGTTTATTTCCTCTGGGCATATAACTTACATGGGATTGGTTGTATTTTGGGTTCAAAATAGGAACCGTCAGTAACAAGAATCGTTATATTTACTTTTTCTTGATCAAAGTAGAATCATCATATTTGTCCCCTTCTCCTAAAGGGGAGTCTTTAACGTTGATGCAATTCAACAATCCATCCTTCTCATTGAGATTCTCTTTTCTTTATTGATTCGATTGATGATGCAGCATTACCATGAACTACCTTTTGTCACTTTTGGTTCTTTACATCTTTTGATTGACATAGTTGATTTAGAAAGCTAAATATACATCCCGAGTATGTAACAGGGACCAGTAGTTTACATTAGTTGTCATCCAACCTATTTGATTCAGCCTGAGTGCCTTTTCCCACTAAGATAGTTATTTGATGTAACAGCAGATGTTGATGGTTTGAATACTCTTTTTGGTCTCTGAAAGTATGACATTCGATTTCTAAGTCTTAACTGGAATTATGTGCACTTTTTTTGTCTGTATGCTTAAGCACTTATACTGCATCAGCATCAAAATGAGTTTCAGGTTCCAATTTTCTTGCCATATGTTAGCGCCTCAAGGCTATTCGATCATGAAGTTCAGCTAATAAATTATTTTCAAGCTCGTAATTAGGAATATGATGTCTCAACTAGTTCCTTCTAAAGTTTGAAGCTCCATATCAATTGATCCGTCTGTTGCTCTGTTGAACAGGTTTGCTTGAAAACGTTTCTTCTGATTTCATGTTTCCTTTTTGTTTTTGCAGCTGGTCTCAGCTCTTGGAAAACCTTCCTCTCCCAAACGTAAGGATATACAAACAAGTGTATATAAACAAGGTTTTATTTGTTTTTGTTTTGACAATATTCGTGGTTATATCGTTATGATTTGTTGCCATTGAACCTCTGCTATGTAGATTAAATGGATATGCCCAACAGCTCCTAGCCGGCCAGTCGCAATTTTTGGTGGATTTCCTTGTACTGCATGTGAGATATATTCCGCGTTGATCTCTTCTTAGTGCGTAAAAATTGAAACCAGGGTAGTTGGATATAAAACAATGTCAAACATCCTCTAACATTTGTTGTTTGATTTATATAGGGTTTGATGTTGGGGAACTTTCGGAAGATGGGCCTGATGATATTGAGGGGTTAGATGCTTCAGCCGCACATGTTGCAAATTTGTTGTCAACAGAACCCAATGACAGTATGTTTCTTGCTAGAACCTTCCTAGATAGTTTGATCCCATTTGCATGAGAAAATAATCTACTAATTTGCCCTGCAAGGCGCTATTTTTCTGCCAATTTTGGTGTAAGCATCAGTTGGAAAAGTTTTGGAACTGAACTGGTTCACAGGCAAAGCGGTTACGTATCAGTATTACTACTGTGTATGCCACTTCATCATTCACTCATTGTCCATTGTTCTTTCCTTTTTCCTTCTTTTGCAGTCAAAGTTGGTGTGGGAGGCTTCAGTATGGGTGCTGCAACCGCTCTCTATTCCGCCACATGTTGTGCTCAAGGAAAATATGGAAATGGAAATCGCTATACAATTGACTTGAGTGTAGTCATCGGTTTAAGTGGCTGGCTTCCATGCGCAAGGTTCTTCTCACTTCAATTTATGCACAACTACTCAATTAACAAAACTGTACACAAGTTTAAATAATTGGCTGAGCAATCCATAACCAATCACACCCTCAGTACTTAAATAGTTATTCGACTTGGTTCTAATTCGCCGAATGGCTGTTCCAATCAGGAGTTTGAGGAACAAAATAGAAGGATCCCATGAGGCTGCAAGGCGAGCTGCGTCATTGCCTCTTTTGCTCTGCCATGGTAAAGGTAATATCATCCTCTTTCCATGTTCATGTGCTTTCGATACTTCCTCCCAGATCTTTTTGCTCGAGTGTTCCAAATTTGACCAACCTTGTGAGTCAAGCATGTGGTTACAAGTCCATAATTCCATGGTGTAAAATTCCCTGGGGGATAATTGTTATAGCGGTGTTGTCTTTCAGGTGATGATGTAGTGCAGTATACACATGGAGAGAAATCTGCAACTGTTCTCAGCTCAACTGGATTCCGGAATCTTACTTTCCGAACCTACAATGGGTATTTTATCTTTTTAACCCAGCACAAATTTCTCTGTGACAGTTGAGTATACATGCATCATGAGTTTATTTGGTTCTGGAAATTACAGGCTTGGACACTATACAGTTCCACAAGAAATGGATGACGTCTGCAACTGGCTTACGTTATGTTTGAATCTTGAAGGACCACGATCGTAAATTGCATAATCTATCATTTATTTGAGAATAATCATTAGCCAAGGAGAAAGAAGACGAACATAAGTTTTATATCCGTCGGGTATCGCAAACATGCTTGAGTTAGCTATATAAGAAGTTTAGATGGTGTGGGGGTATATGTTGTTACAGTCCTTTTGGTCCTCTTGTCTCTTCCAAAGAGACTATTTTTGTTTTCTTTTTTTGTTCTTTATAATCTTGTTGAGTATGGTCTTTTGTTTCTTGGCTTGTTGGTAACTTAAGAGGGGATTGGTTTTAATGAATAAAACATTCATATTTGAGTTTAAAGTTTTGGATATGAAGTCTCTTGAATATAGTAATGTTTTCGTACTGCCGGAAAAAACATTTCAGATGACAAATAACACTTCAGATGACAAAGAGAGTGAACTTCATTCACACAGGAATCATTCAGTTGGGGAGCAGCCAAGTAAATTCAGTAAAATTTGAACCATTTCATAGAAAATTTATTCATCCATTTGTACAAACACCAGCTAAGTCATTTTTGACGAAGCAGAAGCTATCTTCACAGCAGAAGTTGAGAAGACTAGACATGTAATACAAAATAATAGTAATAGAAAACTAAAATGAAAATCCAGGTGATGATCATGATGCATTTAGACACACATGCTGCTAACTGGCTTCTTTGACAACAAGGAATGGTATATATGAATATATTGCTACTTCTCATCCTTAAGTGGTTACATCAAGTCGACGAGTAACAATGCACGTCTACACCTGTAGTAGTAGAGCAGCACAGACAAAAAATATTGTTGAAGGATTAACAAGTGGAGTTTTCAATCCAAACCTTCCAAAACCTCAGACAACTGCCAAAAGTAACGCAATTTACGGTCTTCAGAATCGATCAGTTTAGAAACAGTGCACGTTGAAAATCTACAGAAGAAGCAATGAAAAAAATTATCACTGTTAATTTCGCTTGGACCATTTAATGTTAACATCACAAGGAACCCACACGGTCATCAATCTAAAGGCTACTTTTTCCGAGGATGATCTTCTCACAAAATAAAATCTAGATCATCCTCAACCAAAATAACTCTTGAATCATATTTATAAGGGCAGTATAAGGTTCAAAAGGAATATAAAGGTGTCAAAACGACAAAAATGAAACCAAGAAAAACTCCAGAAAGAAACTTCCAAGCAGTAGAATGCAGAACAGAGTTACCTCAGATTCATGCAGTGACAACTCATTTATCAATACGACCACCTTTAGGATCACTATATGGAGTGAGAGGAGGGAACGCAGAGATAGACTGTAAAACAAATTTGCGGCCGCTTTTCAGGCTTGGTGAGCAAGTTAACCTTGGTTCTGGTGAGTTGTTCTGTGGAGGAGAAACGCGTTTTTGATTTGGGGAACTTGCTTTAACAGCCTTGATGGGAGTTCGAGAGTCCTTTAGTATTTCAGGAGTGTCATCCTCCTGGATCTGACATAGCATACTGTTTTCGGAGTCAGGCTCTTGGGGGAACTTATTCACACCTAACCGCGGTAATGGAGTAACAGGTGAACCACGCCAACGATGAGGAGCAAGTGATGATAAGGAAACACTTCCAAGATTAAATCGACCCTGTGAAGCCTTTGCACTGCCTGTAGTGTTGGATGCAGATGACGAAGCTTTAGCCCTAGAAATTATGTTTGGCAGTGGAGTGAGATCACAGAAATCTGCAGGTTCATCATGTCTTTGCAGAATTGGATCCACCCTTCCAGCTACACTGCATTCTAATTCCAAATCGCAAGTAATCACGTCTGATGTCTCTTTATCTGTTTTCAATTGCCACTCGGATTCAGGTGATGGGTCGTATCTGCTAGCATGTATTCTAGATTTGGCCATATCCTTTCCATGACTGTGATGACAAATGAGACATTAGTTAATAAATGAAATTAAGCAGAGCTCGACAAAGAAACAAAGTCGATGCTGAAGTTTAAAGGTTCTAATTAGTATGGCTACTGTGAAACCGAAATCGTATACACGTACTTCGAGGACTGGAACATTGGGGTCAGAGGTGAGAGGTTATCTGGATTCGGTAGCTCTAGCTGTAACATATCATTTCCGTTCGCGATTTCCAGTTTATCACCAGCTGAGTCCTCCCACTTTTCAACATCAAACTTTCTGTATAACATTTCCCTAGATTCGTCGTAACCTGTGGGGAGCAAACTATAGTTAAAAGTAATACATATAGGAAATAACTACAGACACTACCTTTCAAAAACAAAGATGAGAATAATAATCGCTACCCTGAAATCCTGCTTAACATAATACACACCAACCTTTGCCTTCATCACTCATTTTTAATATCATTTCTTTTTGCAGAATTTCAACAACTTAAAATTACGAAATGATATTCTAGTTTATCTTCTTTGACGAGATTACATCCCTGGCAGGAGATTACAAGGTTACAATTTTCATAATTATAACTATTATTATGTCACATGTTGAAATTGAGCGTCATTCAGTTCTCCATGACTTCTGATAAAAAATAAGTATATCTAAAGTTTCAATTCATCTTTTAAAGACCCTAAATTCCAAATTAGTTAGATATATAAGATTTAACTTTTATTGACAGTGAACCTACAACACATTGTAACTCATAAAATAAACAAGTGGTAATATGCATGTTATGTTTTGGCAGTGTGGCCACATAATTCATCACATTTATATGCACCACGAACCCCTTTGATATGATTACAGGTGTGATTACAAACTAACTTCTATTTAGTTGCCCACAATCATATCTGAAACAACGATCAACATACTCTCATGAGCTGTTGCCACTCTAGTGTCTGTTCTCCATAAGATAACTTACTACAGCAAGGTTTTGGTCTTATATGCAATATATGGTCCATACAATCTAACAGTTGACATGAACTACATGGTATACCACCAGTTCAATTATTCCACATGTTCATTACAGACAATTTCTGACTTAAAAGATGAGTAGATGTGATTACGTCATCCCAAATTCCCAACATTAGACTAACATCCACAGTTCAGAGTAAAGAAAGTAAAAAGGAGAAAAAAAATATCTTCCAATAGACGACTAACCTTCTTTCAGCCCAAAAACATTTTGACATCCTTCGCATCGACATCCATCAGAACATCCAACGCCAGCCTTCAAGATAGCACATAGAGTATTCTAAAAAGAACTAATTCACACCCAAAATTAAAACAAACACATGGCAAAAAATTACGCACCTGATAACATTCACAATATTTTTTCAGACATTTGGACTTCTTACAGTTACATCCTCTTTTGTGCCTGCCTGAGGCTGGTGTCACCTGGTTGCCGATTTCCTACAGAGCAAGGATGGAGTTCTCCGTTCATAAAAAAGCAAAATGATTACTATGCCAGTGCATATGATTGATATAAACGAGTCCTACCTTAAATGTACCTAAAATTTTAGGTGCAAATGCTAGTGGGTTGCGGGATTCAATTTTCCGCCTGGTTGCAAGAACAGTTTCTTCATATTCAGGCTTGTTGAAGCACCCTACGCATGAACAAGGTTCGGAACAGTACACTCCCGCAGCAAAACACTCGCAATAACTGACAGAAAGACAACAAAAACAATGAAGCGAGCCATAACAAAAAAAAAAAACGAAAAAAGGAAGTGATTGTTCCTTAAAAATGTTATTCACAGTTATTGTATCACGTACAGTTTCAAGCATTTCGTCTTCTTGCAGCTGCAACGCCTACAACCCTCACTATTGTCGATGCTGTTAGGTGTCTTCTTCCTGTTAATATCCATTCTCAACATCAGTGGTCTCGAAGAAAGGGTGTAAAAGAGAAAAGAGACTAAAACGTTCAGAATGTCTACGTACCTTCTCTTTTTGGTGGGCGGTTCACTGAACTCCTCAAACCTGATAGAGTTTTCTGAAGCAGTCCTACTGTCACATGGAGTCATATGATGCTCATTTTCTTGTTCAAAATTAAGAATTTCATTCATAAGGCTCATTTTATGAGAAGACTGAAAAGTCGCAGAACTTTCTCTGACTGTAGCAAGATTACCTTGCTGATTATTATCTAAGGTATCTGAAAGATTCTCAGTAGTTATTGGAAGTGATAAACTGTCTGAGTTATCATGCAAGTCTTGTTCAGTTATAGATAATGCTTTTCCACTATGTGAAGATGAACAAGCTTTTGCAATAAATTTTGAGCTGACAGGGGTATTAACTATGCTGTTTAAGTGCAATCCAATACCAGATGGCATAGGGACTTTTGCTGAAGAAATTACGCTGTTTTGAACGGATCTACCGACCTCATGGGTTTCTAATGTCGTAACTGTTGTGATAGTAACCCTCGAAGTAATGCGTCGAGATCTACTGCTAGAAGTTGATCTACGTTTTAGGTGAGACAAATCACTGATCTCCAAATCTGTAGAACTTGCTGGTGACCTTGAATTGAGAACATTTGGTGCATTCCAAGAGCTAAGGGTGTCGCCAAAAGTGTTACCCTGAGGCTGTGCAGCTTCAAACTGAAGGCATCGCCTAAGAGTGCCACGCTGTAGTTGATTGCCCTCCTACATTGAATATTATTGTCATTCTACCACAATAAATTTAAAATTCAATTTCTCATGATCAGAAAAGGTGCTTTCAATAATGCAAGCATACAGAGAGATATCAAGTGCAGAATATAGGCCCTACCAACCCAATATTACATGAATATACTAACACTACATCATGATGCACCTATCACCAAGCTTAAAAAGGAAGACAGAAACAAGGATCCATCCTGAAGTACTTGGGATACGTAACAATTAGCCATTATGAGAAGTATGTTATACACACTAGATATATAACCTGCTGAAATATAACGCGTGCACAACAATTACTTTGCCAATAGATAGAAAAACCTCAACATCCTTCACAGCATTTGCCTACTCTAGACCAAGGCAACAATTACTTTGCCAATACTAAATGGTAATAACATCATCTCTTCCTGTAACTAGGAGATAGAAATGAAACTATAGCTCCCATATTCCATCACCATTCTTAAAAAAGTAAGAAACCATTAAAAAATGAACAGAACAAAGTCAAAAAAAAAACAATAAAGATGGCTTCATGCTAAGCACCAGCCAAAACTTTACACTAACATATTGCACTCGATGCAAATTCCAAAAATACTCTAATAAACTGCAACCAACTAATGAATGTTGTACAATCATTACAACCTATAGATATTGAATTTGTATTTATATGCAATCAAACTTTCCTACAATCCCCGATATGAAAAATGAATCCGGATAGGGATAGAATACCAGCAAGAAAAGCATTTTGCTTTCTATAATTTGTTATTCTTTTTATTCTATTTACAATATAATCATGATCAGGACCTACATCTTTAAAACTGCTCTGACTCTTTTGCATGTAGCTGAATTAATGGAAACAGCGCGAGCTTTGACACAAGAGCCTAAAATTTACACAGGCTTCACTAAAATATATAGGGTCAGGTACCGTAAATTTCACCAGTAGTATCCCAGGTATTTAAACTACCAGAACAGTGATCAACGATAACTGAATGACTTGTCCAACTGAGGCAGTGATACTACCTTATTTAAGACTACATAACCGATTTTGACCCACTCGACTTTGAAATAAAAACGGAAAGGCTATCGAACAAGGTGGAAACAAGATTAAACGTCTCACTTTTACTGAAAAAATTAAGTTAGCTAAAAGATTATTATGGTTTAGCTGTACCTTGGAATCGTAGAGGATACTGCTCTCAACAGATCCATCACATGTAACTCCTCGAATTTCATCACGGCCATTGTGTGCCTGGGTCATTTGTAGAGACTCGCAAGGCAACTGACGAGTACATTCTATAGCACTATGTTGACTAACTTCGCCATTTTGCAAGCCATGGTGATCAAGACTTACAGAACAATCAGGTCTATCCGCATCAGCTTCGACAGAAGTTTGCTCCATTTGGTTTGATACTACAGCGAGTTGCTCATCACCAACATCCGACACTAAACGAGGTTGACATTGCTCCCCCGAGACAGGTTCAGTAACTAAATCAAGTTCCACTGAACCTAAATCAAGTTCCACCAGGGTATCGACTTTGTCAGACACATCACTATGCTTGTTTCAATATTAACAGATTTAACAACATAAAATGACTCACTTACCTAGCAAGTCTTCTTCAGCTGTCCCTAACAATGTATGCGATGCAACCGCTTCAGTCCCTGTATCTTTTGCTTCAGGATCATTAGCAAGGTTCACCGAATTCTCTTTAGAACTGATGCAACCATGAGACACATCATGGGCTTGATTCACAAGTACATCAGTAGAGGTGGCAGTGCCAGCAACATTTTTGCCCACCGCTACAGTTTCTGCCAAGTATTCCTCGACAGTGCCTGAAGAACTACGGGGAATATCTTGCTCAGAATCCTTGGAACACTCTTTGGTGGAGCAAGAAGTCCCTCCACTACCAATTGATTTAGTAATAGACTGTTCAGAAGCCAGTGAACAATCTGCGACTCTACTATCCTCCTCCCCGATTGAGTGCTTCCCCTTGGATAAAAGAGCACACTGTGACCTGTAAAATTTCCCCCAATCATTTCACCAATCAATACAAACCAATCCACATTCTCCTAAATATACATTAATTTAAAATCGAGCAAAAAATTGAATCAAAATTACCCTTTCAAGAAACCAGTTCCTCGTTGTTGATTAAACCGCGGCGACGTAAACACTGGAGACGGGAAATTATATTCCGTAAACGCTTGTGCAGCATTCCGTGACTTCACCGGCTTTATTGGTGATAACGTGCTTAAGAAACTATAAAGAGGCGAATCCTGCCACACACAAAAACATCAACATTAACAATCAAATCACACAAAACCCCCATAAAATCACTCTACTACAAAGTCCACCCTCAGTCCACTACAAGTCCACAACGATTCTTCTAATTCATACATGATAAACACAAAATCAATTGATTTCAATACTTCAATTTCAGATTGAGAGATTCAATTAAAAAACGGTTAAAATCAATACATATACAGATCAGAACCGAATAAAAAAAATTAAAAAAAAATTGTAAAATGAAAAGGGGAGGGGAGGAGGGCAGTTACCTGAACAACGGGAGAAGGAGAAGTGATCTGAGTACGTTCAGGAGAATCCATTGTTAAAAACCCTAACCCTATACTGCATGTTTTTTACGCTAAAAAAGAAAACTGACTTGATAAAAAAGAATTTCGGTTCTGAGAAAATGAGGTTTTTTTCCCTTTATTTCTTTTCTTTTTTTTGTTTGCTTTTTTTTTTTTATTTACAGTGGGGATGGAGCGTTGAGATGGATATTAAGAGTGAAAGCGTGAAAGCGGGAATACGTGTGTACCCGTTTGTTATTTCCCGTATTTGAAACTTTATTCCTGGACACGTGGATGTACTCAGAGGATAATTAGGGTCTTGTGCTTCAATTCTCTTCCTTTTGTTCTTCTTGTGCAAAATTACTCCAATGGTTTTGGGTTTCATTCAATTTCAAGTCAAGGCCGTTTGCAAATTTATGGGCCATCAATGGCATACCATATAGGTGATTTTCATGTCATTGGAATGACATTATGTATGTGTTTGTTTTTATGTGGATACAATGCTCACTCTTGACCGAGAAATCTATAATAGTAAATACTGTATATTTGATTTATTTTAAAGTGTTTCGATAAATTTGGCAGTAGCATAACGAGAGATGATGTTCATTATATATGGGACTTTATCGGTTTGATTGCACCCAAAATTATTCCGATGATTTTGGTTTCATCTAAATTTTTAAGTTAAGGTCGTTTGCAAATTTATGGGTAATGAATGGCATACCATATAGGTGATTTCATGTCATTAAATGACACTGTGTGTATGTTTTTACGTGCATACTGATCACTCTTGAACGAAAAATCTGTGGCAATAAATGTATTCGGTTTATTTTAAAAAAATGTTTGTGATTTCGATTTTATATATCTTTTGATAAATTTAGTAGCTACACCCGAAATTACTCAGATCATTTTGGTTTCACTTAAATTTTCAAGTCTGACATCATTTGCCAATTTATAGGGCAATCAATGGCATACCATATAGGTGATTTCATGTCATTGGAATGATTTTATGTGTTTATTTTTATGTGGATAC
This sequence comes from Papaver nudicaule, assembly GCA_023529015.1. NCBI lineage: Eukaryota > Viridiplantae > Streptophyta > Magnoliopsida > Ranunculales > Papaveraceae > Papaver > Papaver nudicaule. The sequence continues at coordinate 18,239 of JAJJMA010046333.1, forward strand.
TCATCACTTTTGAACGAGAAATCTGTGACTGTAAATGTACCCAGTTTATTTTCTAGGAAGTGTTAATTTGACGTTTCGGTTTTATCTTTTGATAAATTTACTAGTTACATAGCGAGAGATGGTATTCATTGTATATGAGACTTTTTCTTTGATTATACCGAAAATTACTTCAATTGTCTTGGGTTTCATCTAAATTTTTTAAGTTGGCATCGTTTGCCAATTTATGAGCAATCAATGGCATGCCATATAAGTTATTTCACGTGTCATTTGAATGATTTAATGTGTTTGTTTTTATGTGGATAGTTGGTCACTCGTGAACGAGAAATCCGTAAGAATGAATGTGCCCGGTTTATTTATTTAGTTTGATAAAAGATGTTGAAGCTTTATTAATCTGAAAGAGTAGGGGTGTAAT
>JAJJMA010046361.1:0-11348 GCA_023529015.1 Papaver nudicaule
CACCATTTTCAATGATTATGGACTCGTGCATAGAAAGTAAGTAACATGAGTATGCTTAATTCCTAGTAACAGCATCTGCCTTTCGCGTTCTATCATCACAGCATGTACTCCTTTATGGGGCTCATATTCATACACTGAGTTTCAGAGTAACGGACTTCAATAATGGTTCTTGAAGTCCTACTGGAGCGTCATCACTGGAAGTGAATGTATAATATTAAACACTGAAGTTACATCATTGTTTCTTCTCTTCTTGTACAGACTCACCTATGTGGATAAAGTGACCGTGTTGGTAAATTTCAAGAAATGTGGTCTTATATTGGATTATCGCTATTCGGGACAGGTTAACTGGATGCATATTCTTTATACCAGGTGCTCTATTTTGCCCTCACGTATAAATTGGTGCGTTAAATTCAAGTATCACTCTTCCCTTTGGGTTGTTTAATTTACTAGTCTTGTCTTTACTGAATGGTTCTAGAAAGCTCAAAAGGCCCTTAGCATGAGTGGGAAGAAAATTCGTAGCCATCTTATTGTTGGTGTGATTCCTGTGGATTTGATTGAAAAACAGGCTCTCAATGGACGACGGGAGAAACCTTTTTTGCAGAAGATAGAATAAGAAAAGCCATGAGCGGCATATCGGTCTCCTCCACCGTTCTGAAGGTGAATTTTTCGTTTTAGCTGCAACAGGCAATGTGTACAACGTCACATTATCCATATCTCCGCCGTGCTGGTGCAACTGCCCTGACTTTGCAAACCCACCATGCAAACATATACTGTTTGTGTTTCTTCGTGTTCTATGGATCTCTGAAGATGATTGTCGCATCTGGAGAAAGGGTCTCAAGCCATGTCAACTCGCGGACCTACTCAATATGCCCACGTCAGTTAAGGACCTAGCTGGTGCTCGTGCTCGTGAGGAATTTCATCGTCTATTTTCATTGTCGGAGATGAATGTTGGTTCTCCACCAAGAATCATGGATGAGGATGTGAATGATGAGAGGTGGCCTATTTGTCATCAGTATATGGATGATGCATCTGATGTGGTAGAATGTGTATCATGCAAGACCGTGGGTCATGAGGAGTGTATGTCAGTTTGGAGGTAGAGGGTAGCAGGAAAGGTATATGTCTGCGCTAGTTGTAGAGAAGAGTGGGTTGGTGCACAACAAAATTGGTATACGAACCTGGCAGACTACATGAATAAGGTGGTACAGGAACCTGGAGAATTGGGTGGAGGTCTATTCTGGTGATTAATCATGGTTCTTGCCAAATAGATGTGGATTGTTTCCCCGTGGTCTGCTTTTGCTTTGCATAAACTCTGGTTACTGCTTTAGAAGCATAGTCCAAACTTTCTAAAAATGTCTTAGAACGATAATCGTCGAAGGAAAAATGTTTCTGCATTGATCTTTTGATCTTTTCCATGTAAATAGAGTGTTTGATATACTTCTGGCCATGGATTCATGTGGCTCAACAGCCGCCTAACAGTGAACAAATTCAGTTGACCATACTGAGTGTGAAGCTTTTTGGTCCTTTCATCACCCAGAATATGATTTCTATGGTGCTGTTTTAGGATGCCTAATTTGACTCATGAATGGAATTGCATTTTCAATCCTTGCCAACCAAACGAATTTTGTAATCCGGACGGACAAAATCTTTTTTTTTTTTTTTGATCAAATGGTTAAAATTTTATTGCAAGATAAAAAAGAAGGTATACAAGAAAAGCTTAGCAAGCTAAGCCCAAAAAACTGCAAATCCTACAATACAGTTACATACACATTATGTCTTCCCAATTCAAAAGTAGATCTCTAAAAGTGAGAGTCCTAAACCATTTTGGTACAGTACCCCAATAGTAAACTGACCCCTTGACATCATTTATCACCTCCTCAGTCCCTCTGTGGCGTTTTTTAGCCATCACCCTTCTGTTTCTCTCAAGCCATACTGCCCATATAATAGCACCCATGAGAACAGGCCAAATTTTCCTTCCTAGCCTCCTTCCTCTGTATATTGCCCACTCTTGCATATGCTCTCTGATTGTAGTTTGATGTACCCAAGTAATGTTGTAGCTGGAAAGAAAGTAGTCCCAAATCTCCCTTGTATAAGTGCAATGCAAAAACAGGTGATCAACAGATTCTTCTTCAGTGTAACATAAGCTGCACAAAGTGTTATCAACCTGACAACCTCTCTTTACCAAGTTATCTGTTGTTGCAATAGCCTTCTGCCAAACAAACCAGAGAAAGACTTGGACTTTTGGAGGAGTGAACTTGATCCAAATGCTCTTCAAGGGTATGACTGTTGCTATATGTTGTTGTTGTTCAATTAGCCACCTATATCCATCCTTCACTGTATAAGTTGAAGAAGTAGATGTTATCAAATCATCTGGATTGTCAGAAAGGTCGGGTGGATCCCCTAAATGTAACAGCAGACTATTGATTTCCTGTAGCTCTTCATCATTGGGGTGCCTTCTCAATGATATTCTCCATCTTCCATTATGAATCTGATCAGCTACAGCTGCATGCTTATCAATAGCCAGTTTGAAGACCTTTTTGTGAGAGATATAAAGTGGGGTGCTAGCAACCCATTTATCATGCCAAAAATTAACTGCCTTACCATCTCCAATAGTGAGTGAAGCAACTGTCTCTAGTAACCATCTCTCTTTTTGAATTCCTTTCCAAAAACCCCTTCCAAAAGGCAGTTTATATTCATTGGGCAGTAATGCAACCTCTTTGGATTTGGTTCTGTGTTGTACTAGTTTCCTCCATAGGGCTTCTTTCTCCATAGAGTATCTCCAGCACCATTTTGCTAAAAGTGCCCTGTTCATGCATCTTAAGCTCCTAATAGCCAGGCCACCATCTTCTCTAGTTCTGCAAAGTTTATGCCAAGCCACCCAGCAAATCTTTCTTTTCTCTGCAGTGCAACCCCACAAGAAATCTCTCATAATCTTTCTCATTTTTTTCCCACAGAGACAGGCAGTTGAATCAATGACATGTAGTACAATGGGAGACTGGATAATGCAGCATTTATGAGAATGATCTTTCCTGCTTTAGTGAAATATCTTCTCTTCCATTTGGACAACTTTCTTCTGAATTTTTCCAATATGTCGTCCCAAATGCTAGTTTGTCTTGCAGCAGCACCAAGAGGAATGCCCAGATACTTTATGGGTAGCTTCTCCACCTTGCAATGCAGAATGTTAGCTAATGCATTAACTATATGATCAGCATTCAGGCTTATGATGGTGCTTTTTTCTAGATTCACTTTAAGGCCAGAGATAGCTTCATACACTTGAAGAATCATCAGCAAGTTGTCAACTGTCTCCTCATTAGCATCCAAGAATACTAATGTATCATCAGCAAACTGTAAATGAGTGATATTGATGTCTTCTCCAATGACAAACCCCTTCACCATGTTAAGATCAGTGGCTTTCTTCATTAGCTTTGTGAAGATTTCTGCTACAAGTAGAAATAAGAAGGGTGACATAGAATCCCCTTGTCTTAACCCTTTGAAATGCTTGAATTTAGCTGATGATGTACCATTCACCAACACTGATGACTGAGCAGAAGATAAGCACCAAAATACCCATTGTCTCCATTTCTCACCAAAACCAGCACTTTTTAAAAGCATGTCAATGCAATGCCAATTGACATTATCAAACGCTTTTTCAATATCAAGTTTACATAATATACCTGGTTTTCCTTCTCTTAGTTTGGCTTCAATCAACTCTCCAGCTATCAACACCCCATCATGAATCTGTTTCCCCCTTATAAATGCCCCTTGATGCTCAGAGACTAATTTAGGGATGACAGTCTTGAATCTTTCAGCCATTGTCTTGGATATAATCTTGTAAGTGCTGCATACAAGGCTAATTGGTCTGAACTGCTTAGGAGTGTTACACTCTTCCTTCTTAGGAATAAGGCTGATAAATGCACAATTCAGTCTCCAGTTTAACCTTTCTTGCTCATAGAACTCCTGCACCACAGCCATAAAATCCCCCTTAATCACCGGCCAAGCTGCTTTATAGAATTCAATACTAAACCCGTTAGGGCCTGGGGATTTATTGTTTGCACATTTCTTGATTGTTTGCCAGATCTCCTCCTCGGTGAATGGTCTCTCCATCCAACTTCTTTCCTCTTCAGTAATTTTGATGAAGTCAGCTTCATCTAACTGAGGCCTCCAACTATGCTCTTCCTTGAATAGGTTTGAGAAGTACTCCCAAAATTCATGCTTAATATCTTCTTGTTTGAAGTTGTCATTGCCATTGATGGAGAGTTTGAGAATATTATTTTTCCTTCTTCTTCCATTTGCCATTTGGTGTAAATATCTCGTGTTGCAGTCACCTTCTCTAAGATGTTTGGATTTGGCTCTTGACAACCATTTCCTATGGTCATTCACCCTTATTTGTTTTAGCTCACTTCTCCATTGAGTTCTATTAAGCACTTCCTCTTCGTTCAACTTGGTGTTCTCCTCCTTTAGGTTTAAAGTATCAATTTTCTCAGATAACTCAGTCTTCTTAGTACCACTTTGACCAAATTTCTCCCTGCTCCATCTGATAAGAAAATACTTTAGGTTCTGCAACTTTTTAGCCCATACATAGCTTGGTGACCCTGAATAATTCATGATATTCCACCAGACTTCCAGATTTGGTATAAATGTTTCATTAAGAAACCAATAACTCTCCACCCTAAATGGTGGCTTTTGCTTAATGTGATTTGTTGTCGTAAAGAGTATAGGAGAGTGATCTGAGGTATCCCTTGCTAAGAGCACTTGATAACAATTAGGATATGTACCTTCATATGTGGGTGAGATAAGCACTCTGTCAAGTCTATACAAAATAGGATCATCTTGTAAATTTGACCAAGTATAAATCCCTCCATTCACTGGGAGATCAATTAGATCATGTGTAGCCATATGCTCATTAAACAGTTTTCTTCCCACCCTTGAACCACCAGGTCTATTCCTCTCCCATCTTCTCTTAGTAGCATTAAAATCCCCAATGATGCACCATGCTGCAGCTGCCCATCCAGACAAATCGTCCAATTCTTTCCAAAAATCCAGTCTCTCATCATCATCACAGGGGCTATAAACATTAGTAAGTGACCACCTAGCGCCGTCTCTGATATTGGTGAATGTTTGACTGATGGTATAGGGACCAATGACTTCATCTTCACATGTGAGAATCTCATCATTCCAAATGGTGAGCATACCTCTGCTCAAGCCTTCTGATGGAATGTAAGTCCATTTAAAATTTTCTCCGCCCCAAAGATTTTGAACAAAAAACCTAGTTATCCTCCACATCTTAGTTTCCTGAATGACTACAGCCTTTGGTTTATGCAATCGAATGAGATTTTTCAGACAATCAATCTTCTCAATGCCATTAAGGCCCCTAGCATTCCAAGATAGAACTTCAGCACACATTGGAAATGCTCATATCCCCTTCAAATATTCTCCTGTTACTGAGTATAATAGAATCATTCCCTGCTGGAGTCATTAAAGCCTTCTGCAGAGTGATTAAACCCTGTTCATGTTTCTCCACAATGCCTGCAAAGATTCTTTACACTTCTCTATTCCTTCCATTGTGTTTAGTCCCCAAATTTGTGCTAACTTCCATGAGTAATTCCACTGTATTAGAAATTGTATCTATGTTGGAAGCCATATCAGAGTTAAGTTGTGCAATATCAATACTCACCTGACCATTTCTGATTTTCAAATGTGAGTTTTCATACCTAGACAATGGACTGGAGAGTATGTCAGGTAATTCGATTGCAAGAGGAGTTACCTTTGGTATTTCACCTTCTTCTAATGAATCTTGTTTGTCCATAATCCCTGCATTTGTGGCTGTGGGAGTGGTGCTTGTAGATGGCAGAGATGCATCCGGTGTAGAGCATATGGCTTTAGCTTTGCTTTTCTTCACTCTGAAATTCTCCCATAAGGCCGGAATAGATGAAGGAATTTTCTTAAGCCCAGTTTGTTTATGAAGCTCCAGCCCGAATCCAGAAGGAATTGGATTTAACCTTGACACGTGAGTAGTATTTCCTTCCTTCCCACGTGCTGTGACTAAATTTGAATTAGGGGATAAATTCAAATTTGAATTCAAAACAGCAGAGCCAGAAATGTCAGGTCCAGCACTGACAACGGGACCACCACCCAGTGATAGCATCAATTTAGAATATTCCTGAATCGTTGGCGTTCGACTCGGTCTGAAGAAAGCATCCCACTCTAGCGCCAGAGTTAGGGTTCTTACGTCGATGCTGAATTCCATAGCCATCGGGATCTTAAACACATCTCCTTTAATTGCTATTCTGCATATGTTTGGGTTTTTGAGCGCAGTTTCTCTATGGATTTCAGCCAATCCACCCAATTTACTTCCTAAATCTTGAAACACCTGTCTGGACCAATACACTGGTAGCCCTTTAATTGAAACCCATGTTTTTCGCTCATTAATGGCCGCCGGCGGTATACATTCACCAAAGTAATTCCATCTTCTAACTTCAATATCCGTGCCATTAAAACGCCATTTTAAAGGAGACCAGGTGCTGAGCCATTCCTTATCATTATTGGGTACAAAGATAGCATGAGATTGATCAATGATTGACAGTTTTATATATCTGTGCCATTCTAACTTTTGAGAAATAGCTTGAGCAATTTTATTCCATGAAAGGTCACCCTTGATAGTGACAGATACAACTCTCTCAGATCTATCATTGATGATGTGAGAAGCTTTATCCTTGATGACATTATTATCTCCCTTCTGTGCTGGAAAATCTTTTGCTTTTGGGATATTCTGACTCGTACGTTTGAGACCTATTGAAAGCTCTAGAGCCTCACCCAGACTCCACCACCCTAAATCATTCTCTCCTTTAGGAATGCAAATGATGCTGTTCTTGTTTTTGCTTTTGTCAAATCTGACAATTTTCAAGAACTCACCTTTATCATTCTCCTTCAGTTCTAGGTGAAATACATAATCTCCATCCCTGTTGGACCACCGATTCTCTCCGATTTTTCTTTTCTTAGCAACAATCCTGTCCAAAATGCCTTTGATCCATTCACCCATGGACAAGGATAATAACACCCAAAAACGACGACTTCCTCGACCCTTTTCCTCAATCTTTAAGCCATCTTTGTTTCCAAGTTTGATTCTTGTAACATCAAACGATTTCCATTCGATTTGAAAGGAATTTCGTTGATTGTTTAAATATTCATGATTGACTCGGATAGAAGCCGATCCACAGAATTTCTCTCTCCTCTCTCTCTCTTGCAAGGGGAATACGGACAAAATCTTTTACATACGGCTTAAAATATTTAAGCTAGACGATTTAAGATCGGAACATACACAACAACAGAAAAAAAAAATTGTACATTCTAGGCATTCTTAATACAAGATCATACGGATTTATTTTTTGATTTAGAAAAATAAAAACTAGGAAGAGTTTTCAACAAATAATAGTAGATCTCTCATATGTAGGTGAAGCACTTTTCCGGTGAGTAACAAGAACTGGAACTGCATCGGTTTCCACTTCCAAGATACTTTAAATCCGGAACCTGAATGTGAATATGTATCATTTCTACCATTACGACGACGAGGCACCAGAAAGTAATGCACTTGAACACAATATTGTCAAAAGAATTATTTGGGAGGAAAAATCATAACGCTAATCTAGAATAGATGATTTGTAGAGTATGTTAGTAGATTTCCAAGTAAAACCAATAAATCATTAGAGAATTTCAGCAGAATGAGTAGATCTAGATTTTGGAGAGACACATAGAAATGGAGAATGTGGCTTTTGCGTAGGGAGAGAGATGGTCACATTTTATACAACCGTGCTTGGGTGCACGCGGATGGAATGCACGCTGAGCGAGCACTGTGAACAGTACCAATTGGGGTAGGAAAAAGGCGGCCCCAGATTAAGAGGGGGGCCAATTAGCTTGGGGAGGCCCCAATTGGTATTGTTCATGGGTACTGTTCACAGTGATCGCGCCCTGCGCGATTACTTAGCGTGCATTCCATCATTTTTCAGTTGATTTTATATCTCATCTCCAAACCCTATTGCTGATTGAAAAGACAGAGAGGCCCATAATCAGCCCCACAAGTCGGCTTGGTGATCTGTTCTAGAGAGATTGTGGCCACATACCCCTACCACCCCTACATGTGGTATTGTCAACGTAGTCAACTTCGAATCTCGAATTTGTCTCCGTCGAGAATGGTCACAGGAACAAATTTGTTTGGAGAGATTCTCAGTGAAATTTCACAGTAACTCTGAACACCTTTTGTCCAGATTTTGTAGCAATAATTTACACATATTATACTTGTTAAGCATGTATAGCAATACTAATGCGCAATGTCATATTGTTCATACATATTCAACATTAGTTGGATGATAAGTCCTCGAGATATTCTTGACCAAACCCCAAAAAAATGAATTTTTTCAAAAGAGTGTAGGAGTTGTCCCAAAAAAAAAAAAAAAAAAAAAAAATTATTAATTGTAGGATCATCAAAATTATTCCGGCTGATATTGGCCCCGTTCAATTTTAGTTTGGTCCCACTCAATGGAACATAAACAAGGCTACTTTGAAGTAAATGTAGCATCCCTTAGTAAAAATACTTTTATAAAGGCAAAACTACCCTTTATTAATTGGTCTTAACTGGTTGAAATGAGCTAGATAAAGATTAATTAGAATTAAATTAAGTTAGAGGAAGGATCCCGTGACATGGTTAAAATGACACTATCTTGACATTGTGTCGCAATTTTTTTAATAACTCCCAAACTACAATGAATTTGAAGCTAATATTTTGGGAGCATGCTCTTCTTATAGAGCTTTATGTTCATACCAAAAATGAGCGCATTCAGATATGTATAGAACCACCATCTACCAATTGTCGTTTTAACCGTTGAATCAAAAAACTAACCAACGGTTAGTTTTCAAAGGTGTAGAATATGGTGTTATACATATGGAAATGCGCTCATTTCTGGTATGAACATAGAGCTCTATAAGAAGAACATGCTCCCAAAAAATTAGCTTCAAATTCATTGTCGTTTGGGAGTTATCAAAAAAATTGCAACCCAATGTCAAGATAGTGTCATTTTAACCATGTCATGGGATCCTTCCTCATTAAGTTATAGTTGTGGTAGAATACATGTCGGTTTGAGGATGAAGATCGATAAATTAATGGAAATTTATTAACTCATAATCGTTGGATAAATTGTACTATAAATACTAATTATTTTTTATGTTCTTCAAAAATGAAGAACAAGAACAAAAACCAGAATCGACACATATGGACATACCATATCCACCCATGCTTATTAAGCATTTTTCATTTAGTGTGGCCTCATTGAACAACTTATTACAGTCGGCACTTACGAGCAATATATAGCCGATCGATTGTGTACCTAATCGGTTCTTAAAAACATCATAAAAAGTCATATCATATTTTTTCAAATTTACAAAAATAATAATTAGTGGATGTTGGCCTATAATAAGGACTGACTACATGAATTGGTTATTGTGTTGCAACTTAGATACCAATTCTGGGTTTTTCATTTTAGAAATTTGTCTATTGGAATCGACCGTTGTGTCGCGAAATGTACATTGATTCTGGTTTGCTTTTTAATCGGTATATATCCTAACCGATATCCGCCAATTATTGTTGTCTTCTTCATTTTCGAATCAAACGTTGTGTTGCATATTGTCTATACTGACTGATAGCCACTGCTTAATGTTTTTGTTGTTCTAAAATGAAGAACAAATGAAACAATAATCGGTCACTACTAGTCCAATAACCACCGATTCGTGTTCGTGTTTTTCAAAAATAAAAAACATTGATCTTGATGGATACATATGTCCACAGATTGCTGTGGATTTTTTTTTCATTTTTTTTTTCTGGATTTTGCTCTATTTGACAAATTTTAGAAGTTAATAGAATTTTATTTTGGTAATTAGAGAAAAGTATTATAAATAATTTTAAATATTTACCAACCGACGTGTAAGCTCGAAAACCAAAGCTTCGGACCTCTCACCGTAACGCACTCTAAGCTCTAACTCGAAAGGTATATGTTCATAAATTCATAATAGATTTTGGCCGCAATTTCATTGAGTCTATCTCCGTAACGGGAATGAGTTTTTCTTTATTGAAAAAAACACAACAATAGTTTTCTAATCATCTTTTGGAAAATCATAAAGAGCTTAGTATAGTGAAAATATAATGAGAACGTTTCTTTTGAATCTTCGGTTGTCGTTGCACTTTTGATTCCATGCCCTCATTTACGGAATTTGTGTTTTTTTTTTCAATGTTGTTATCCTAGGAAAAGAAATACATAATTCCAAAGCAAAATTAATAATAAGATTGAAATGTCGCATGAACATTCGTCAGAGACTGAGTGTACACAAAATTGGATGCAGTAGAATATGGCCTAGCCATCACCATCGCTATAATCTTCGGTTTTCCAAATCTTGCACCATCACTGTCGCCATTCATAATCGGTTCGGTTTTAAAACCGTACTGTGTTGGTTCATTTTTTTTGGTTCGGTTTTGGTGAAAACCGATAGTTTCAAAGAGCTGTCAGTTTTGCAAAACTAACAAGAAATTTTTTTAAACAGAAAAATTGCACTTCTTCCATTAACTTTGTTCTTACAATGTGATAAATGATGATTTCAAGTCTTCTAAGTCCTAGGAATCCTAACAGATTTTAAAATGCATCAATAAAACAAAAGATATGATGATTAATACTAAACCCAGAGCAGATGGATGATAATATTAGCCTAATCTGGACGGCTATAAAAATTCGGTGCGCACCATAGTTCTTCGGTTCGGTTCTACGACATCACCATCGCCATCGCCATAAGACTCGGTTTTCCAATTCTTGCACCATCGCCATAACCATTAGCCTTGGCTCGGCTCGGTTTTCTTTTCGGTCCAGTTTGGCGCGGTTCAACATGGTTTTCGGTTTTTTGAGCAGCTTGGGCCTCGAGTGTAGATAAGTTTCATAGGCCCACTACTTTACCCGCCACACAACCCGAGTCCATACGCTCCATCATCTCCACACACTCCCACTCAATAAAGTAGAGAGTTCCATGATCTCCCGCTTCAGTAGAAAAACTCTTTGGCGGGAAAAAACAAGCAGAATCCCAAACCTCGAAAACCCTAATTTTATCCCGGGAGAGGAGATTCGACAGATGTAGAAGAGATTACTAGTAACTTACTAACCCTAGATCAGTCAGCCGTTGTTTCCACTTCAAAAATCAAAACCCTAACATCTGAAAATGGTTCACACTGAACCCGATTTTGGTAACAAAATCCCAAAACCTGAAGCGCAAATTCTTCCTTTCCCTACTGAAACCAAACCAGATATGAAAATCCCCAAACC
>JAJJMA010046366.1:0-21446 GCA_023529015.1 Papaver nudicaule
AGTAATTGCTGTCGGTATATGGTTGCAGGCGGTCTGCAGAATAGCTCTTCATTAGGTGTGTTTACATTTCTGTTTCTAGTTATGTCTGTTTACATTTATGTTTACAATAGAAAATAAAGAATGTCTTTCTAGTTATGTGTGTTTACATTTCTGTTTTGTGTATAAATGCTGGTGGTAGAGGTGGTGCTGCTACAAGTGGTTTGGCAGGGAAAGGGGCAGGGGTAGTGACTCTGCAGGTGCTACAAGCATAGCTGGTGCTGCTGCAAGTGGTAAGAGGCATTGGTAATAACTCTGCTGCTGGTGCAGGTTGTAGGGGTAGAGGTGGTGTTGCTGCAAGTGGTTTGGCTAGGGGAAGGGGCAGGGGTGGTTTGGCTAGGGAAGGGGAGCAATTGGTGTTGGGACTCGCATCTCAAACATCCACAATCACACAACAACCTGCAACAAGTAGCATTGAGAGAGGTCAAGGCCAACCACAACCAAAGAGAGGAAAGCATAACCCAACTGTGGTGAGATGGTTTTATTAGCTTGTTAACTGGAGATGATGTTTTTTTGATACATTTTCACTTTTTTGTACCACTGAAAATGTGAACTCCAACATCTCTTCACGTTTTTGTGTAACTTTCTAGGTTCAAACTGTCATGTTAATCAATTATGGATGATTGAATGTAATTTTGAATGATAATGGAATTGTAGCTGATTTTTAATGAAATATTGGTTAATAACGGTGTAAAAGTAAGTACTTGTAATAAAATCCGATATTGTTATTCAAAAAACGTTCCTAAATTTTTTCCCCAAAAAACGATCCGATTTTTTTCAATAAAATTGTCCGAAATATTCAAAAAACGGTACGTTACAATTATTTAACTGAGTGGCAAACGTGTAATAATGGTATGTAACGGAGTGACATAATTGTAATAAATGGAGATGACGGTTTGACTTTGACTTGAGCTGACTCACAATCAAGCGACCCAAACTCTAATTTAGACAAATGTACGACCCAAATCCTAAAGCCGGTCATAATGTACGACCCTTTTGCAAAATTTCTCTTTTAAGACTTAAGTTCAGTGAGAGAGTTGACAAAAGGTAGCCATCTCATACCTCACTTATATTCTTTCCCTTCTTCCACAATTATTCCTCTTCTCTTCTCTTCTCTTTTACTCGTAATATTTTATACACTGCCCATATTATCTGTTCTTCTTCCTTCTTTCTCACTCCTCCGGGAAAACAAAAGCAGTTTCACACTCCATCTCCTCTTCTGCTCCTCCTGTAATGGCTTCTCTTGCAGATATTGGGGTATCAGCATTCATAAACATTCTGTTTGCATTCTTGTTCTTGCTTGGTTTTGCTTTCTTAAGATTACAACCCATTAATGACAGAGTTTATTTCCCAAAATGGTATCTTACTGGAGGAAGAACTAGTCCCAGACATCGTGGGAATTTCGTGGGCAAATTTGTTAATCTCAATTTCAAAACATATCTCACTTTTCTCAATTGGATGCCTCAAGCACTGCGTATGTCTGAAGATGAGATTATCAATCATGCTGGACTTGATTCTGCCGTTTTTCTCAGGATTTATATACTTGGGTAATTACTTGCTCTCTTTTATGTTTATGTTTTTGGGGTTTGAGATATGGGTTTCATATGATTAACAAGAATTCCTTTTTGGGTACTATATTCTAACTACTCAGGGTCAGTAGGTCACTGGTTGTAGCTTTGAAAGTTCAAGATGCCGTTTTGTCACTTGTTGGTTCCAAATGTGATAATTAAAAGTCTTTCTATTATTATCAAGGAACCCCTTTTCATGGGGTTTCAACTTCTTCTTCTTTTTATCTTGTCAAGGAAGGTTGGTACAGTAGCAATTAGATTGATAGGAAACCCTACCTGATTATTCTACAATGTTATTTCATTGTTTTAATTGGTCATACAGGCTAGACTATGCAAGATAACTTCAATTTACTCTGAAAATTGTACTTCCTTACCATGGGTCTTAATTGCTTTCATTTGAATTATTCAGAGGTAGGTATCTCAAACTTTTTTCCAGGGTTATTAGTGCATTGGTATATATCAAACAAAATGACGCAGAGAAACACGAGAAAATGAAAACCAGTGCAATATATATTAGTCTACTAGTATTTGGACTGTAGAGGTAGCTATGTGTTTAACTGGTTTTACAGTTTACTTAGTGGTATGAGAACTTCGTGTACATAGTCCTTGGTGAATTGCAATTTGTCTAGTAGTGCTTCTGTTCATGTTCATACATGTTGGATCTGACTCTGACCTTTTGTGTGTCTTTCTGGTTACCGTGACAGGTTGAAGATTTTCATACCGATAACGATACTTGCATTGGTAGTTCTTGTACCTATCAATGTATCGGGTGGAACACTTTTTTTTCTAAGGAAGGAATTGGTCATCAGCGACATTGATAAACTATCAATATCAAATGTTAGTCCCAAATCCGAAAAGTAAGTGTATTTTTCTCCAATATTGGCGGTCTCTATAATTAGTAGGCCTTAGGAACTAATCATATACTCGTGCACTTGAATAAATTAAAATATTAGATTCTTGATGTTCAATGTGTGATATTTGGTTTATCTATCGCATTAATATACGGTAGTGGAATTTCGTACTGTTTTAATAGACCTATGCTGATACTTTTCTCTCAATTCTTGGTTCAACTTCAGGTTTTGGGCTCATATAGGAATGGCATACGTGTTCACGTTTTGGGTATGCTATATACTGTATAAGGAGTATGATAGAGTCGCATTCATGAGATTGCATTTTTTAGCATCACAAAGTCGACGTGTAGATCAGTTTACGGTAAGTATTAAGTGGCTGCTAAATTGTATGTTAAGATTAAAACAGGTTTACCTAGGTCTTTTCTGCTTATAGAATCTAGACCTCTGAATGACCCACTGATTACTGGTGAACTTAGTATGACAGCTTGTTAAATGTTTGATGTTTATTATTGGAAGCTTATGAAGTGTGGTGTGTTTTCAGGTAGTGGTTAGAAATATCCCACATGTCTCTGGCCACTCAACATCAGACAGCGTGGATCACTTCTTCCAAAATAACCATTGGGATCACTATATTGGTCATCAAGTAATAATTTGATTCATGATACTTATAATTCGTCTGTTTTTGAGCAGTTGTTATTTGCTTGGCGTGATTATCATGGGAAATTTAGTAGCTTGTACTGCTACAGCTATTTGAATTTCATTGCAATTGTTTGATTGTTTCCTTAACTTGCAGGCTGTTTACAATGCAAACAAATTTGCTAAACTTGTGAGACGAAGACACAGACTCCAACAGTTGCTGGACTATAACCAGCTGAAGTTCGAAAGACATCCAGGCGGGAAAAGGCCAAGTAAAAAGGTAAGTCACTATGTTGTACATTGTACCAAACACAAAATTACTTGGATGGCATAATCCAACCTAACGTCAATTTGACAATACACTAAGTATTTTGAAATCCAATTTTGAAAGCTTCTTACTCAATGTTTCAGAGTGGATTTTGTGGGTTATGGGGAAAAAGAGTAGATTCTATTGAGTTCTACCAATACCAGATAAAAGAGCTCGAGAAAATGGTATGTATTGGTCGACATCGGTTGCCAGCATCAAGCTGTTCATATAATATTTTATCGTTTTTTATCTAAGAAAAGTATGAATGACTTCGACGTTTCAGTATTTAAATAAGCTTGCGCTCCGTGGTCATTGGACGTTGATTGAGATAAAATTCATTGTTTTCTAAAACAAGGATCTAAAAGTTACTGGTACTGTATGTTAGTTTCCTAATTGAGTGGTTGTAATCTTGGTAATATCCCGAAATCTAAAATCAAAAAGAAGAGAAGAAAAACATACAATTTCTGTTGGCAATCTGGAAATAGTTTTAGAGGTTTTACACGAAAAGTGTACTCTGATAGTGTTGATCTATCCATGTTCTCAGATACCTTGATTAATGTGAATGTAATAACTTGAGATGCCTATTCTTTCTAAAAGGGTTTGAGGTGTTCAAAATTTATTGTTCTGCTCTTTTTTTGTCCAGATGGCATCTGAGCGGCAAAGGATACTTAAGGATCCAAAGTCTATTATGCCAGTAGCTTTTGTTTCATTTGATTCTCGTTGGGCTGCTGCTGTATGTGCACAAACACAACAGAGCAAGAATCCTACATGGTGGTTAACCTATTGGGCCCCTGAACCTCGTGATGTGTACTGGCGAAATCTAGCTATACCGTTTGTTTCTCTAAGCATCCGAAAACTCATAATAGCAATCACAGTCTTTGCTTTGGTATTCTTTTACATGATACCAATTGCCTTTGTACAATCACTTGCAAATCTCGAGGGTCTCGAAAAAGTTGCACCTTTTCTTAGGCCAGTGATAGAACTGTAAGTATTTTCTTGTCAATAAGCTATATTTCTAGGATTCAAATTGTTGTCACCACTTTGACTTATCCACATCTAATATTATGCAGGGGAGTGATTAAGTCATTTCTTCAAGGTTTCCTTCCCGGTTTAGCACTTAAAATATTCATGTATATTCTTCCCACGGTTTTAATGATTATGTCAAAAGTCGAGGGCCATTTGGCAATATCCGTACTTGAAAGGAAAGCAGCAGCAAAATATTACTATTTTATGTTGGTGAATGTGTTTTTGGGAAGTATAGTGACTGGGACGGCTTTTGAGCAACTCCATGCTTTCCTTCATCAATCGCCTACTCAGTAATAATCTGTCCTTTTTAATGAACCTATATATGTGCCTTTTGTTATTATCGTTATATACTATCACATCCTCATAAATGATAATTTTATATTGTCATGGAAATTATCATGTACTGATATGGTGATTCTTCCCCTCACCTGCCTCTTTGCTAGTGATGAATTTCATCCTTGCTTAGCTAATGCTAAAAGGTACGAATAATTTGTTTTTCTTAATTACAGGATACCTAGAAACATTGGAGTTTCAATACCAATGAAGGCTACTTTCTTTATCACATATATCATGGTCGATGGGTGGGCAGGCATTGCGAGTGAGATTCTTCGGCTGAAGCCTTTAGTGTTATTTCACTTAAAAAACGTGTTCATAGTAAAAACAGAAAGAGACCGAGTGAAAGCAATGGACCCTGGAAGTATTCAATTAGCAGAGACTCTTCCGTCGCTTCAGCTTTACTTTCTTCTTGGGATTGTGTATGCCGTGATCACTCCAATACTTCTTCCTTTCATTCTTGTCTTCTTTGCCTTCGCATATCTCGTTTACCGTCATCAGGTTTGTACTTGCTGATCCAAAATAATTTCTTTGTCATATCTTACGGCGTTTTTAATCAATCAAGTTCCCAAAGAGAGAGGTAACAAGTAAATAGGGTTGAATTGTTCAATCGCATACTAGCAGGGTCAAACCATTGATTCTTATTTTTCTTTTGGATAGTATCCCTTCTTGATTAAAAATTCACGGGCACCAACAGACTTAATGACTCGCTGAACTGGGCAGGGTCAAGCCAGTTGGCAATGGCCAAAGTTTTTGGCCCATTTAAAGAAAAACCCTTTTTGCTTTGTAGGATGTTTGTCACATTTCAATTCTAAATTCAGTTAATATTTATTATTTGACACCCTTGTATTTATTTATGATCGCCACCCGCAGATAATTAATGTTTACAACCAACAATATGAGAGTGTCGCTGCGTTTTGGCCACATGTTCATAGCCGTATTATTGGAAGCTTGTTGATATCTCACCTTCTTCTGTTCGGACTACTCAGTACAAAGAAAGCAGCCCATTCTACACCGTTTCTTATTTTATTACCAATTCTAACGATTTGGTTCCAAAAGTACTGCAAGAGTCGCTTCGAACCTGCATTCAGAAAGTATCCACTAGAGGTAAAATCTGTGATCCACAACAGTGTTTTAAGATGTTGACTCAATGCGTGTGTGTGTGTGTGTTTGTGTGTTTATATGTTCTTACAAAGGGATGTTTGTTTTCTTATGCTACTGTGTCTGGCTCATTTGCATTAATTATGCATTAGGATACATATGTAATGTGTGTGGAGTTAAATGGATGTTTCTGTCCCACTAGGCGACCCTTGTTATGTAATATGCATTAGGATACACTAGACCGACCTACTTCTGATGTTCCTAATTAGAAAAGAATATGGTCTCATTTGAGTGGCAGATACTTAGTGAGCAAAAACCACATTCCAGTTCTTCGCATTTGAGTTTTCTTCTACCTGTCCTGACAGAAGTACTCGCAATTATTTTTGTTTTATTTGAAATATTTCAGGAAGCTGTGGAAAAAGATAGAATAGAGAAAACTGCAGAGCCGAACTTAAACCTGAAAGCTTACTTGGCTGATGCATACTTACACCCAATCTTCAGGTCATTTGAAGAGGTGGAAGAAGTGGTTGAGATGACAGAAGTTAGAGTCGACAAGAGTCAATCTCATCACATGAACTTTAACGCAATGAATGAAGTCAATTCTCCTTCACCACCACAGTCACCACCATCGCCTTATGTGTATCACTATGATGTCGATCCTGGAATTAGGAGTGGTTGGTGAGCAGAACAAGTTGAAAGTAGGGTTGCTATAGAGGGTTTATAGGGATCCAGTTAACCTAGTATTTGTTAGTCCCCCGTAACTTCTTCATGTACATGATCTTAACAGGTTACCTATAATGCTTGAAAAGTGGAGACATACAATAATATCCATTGCTTGTGACATCTTTTGGTGATACAAAACACCATTACTAATTCATTCTTTGTCTAATATAGAATGTTTTAAGTCTGCGCAATGTGTACTTTTTTTTCTGGTAACTAAAGTGGCCGCAGGCAGAGATCACCTGAGAGAATATTTCAGAGATGCAAGGAGAAAGAGGAGCAGAAGAGTCTGCTCAATGAGGATGGAAGCACTGGAGTATTGGTAAACGAATTGTATACTCTGGTGTAGGATTAGACTTGAAATGATATTTTGCCATCCTAAGTCAGTTGGACTTGGATAGGATGAAGACGACTTGTCATACAGTTTTCTTTTTATGAGCATAGGGACTTAAAGGGACTGAATGATTAAGTTGATAAGATACTTTTTAGATTACAGAAAGGGACTTAAAGGGACATTACAAGTCCGCAGTATACATCTCTGGACCCGAAGGAGTTCAATCTAGGGCCGTTATTATAGCAACCGATCTGGTTCTTAAGTGCGCCATGCTGCATAACGCATGAAGTGAGTACAAATATATAGCCAACCCAACTGAGCCAATCCGAGTTGGTTAGTTGCACGCCGGCCAGTATCAGTATATACGAATAATACGGGTATCCTCCTCAAATTTCAAACCCTCAGTATTCATATAGGTTTGGTAGAAAGACGAGAGGAAGAGGGTTTTGGCGGGGGTTTAGAAGATATCAATGGCATCATCATCTTCTGTTAACAACTCTTCCTCTTCTATGTCGTCGTCTTTAGCTCCAAAAATCCTATTAGCTAAACCTAATTTAACTACTTCAACTGACCCATCATTGTCATCTTCATCTCTTCGATCTCGTTTACCTTCCACTGGATCCCTAAATCTTCTCTCCGATTCTTGGGATCTCCATACTGATCGACTTCTTCCTGTAACTTTCCTCCCCTCTTTCTCTCTCACTCACTCTTGAAATTTCATATTTAATCAAAGTATTGTTATTCTTCTTCTGCAGTTTTTGACGGACAACACTGATTTCACTGTAATTGGTGTAATTGGACCTTCTGGTGTTGGAAAATCGACGATATTGAATGAAATTTATGGTTTTGATGGGAGTTCATCTGGTAAGTTTTTTCTCAATTGATAATTTCAGTGCATTTTTTTAACCTACTTATGGGATTCAGACCATGATCGAGTTCAGTTTGCCTGTAATTTGGTTCTCGTTGAAGCTATTTAAATATCTATGATGGATTTATTTAGGCACTACAGTTCATTCTAGGGTAGGTTTAACTGAAGCTGTGTTGATTTCCAGGAATGCTCCCACCTTTTGTGACGCAGACGGAAGAGATTAGAGCAATGGCAAAGCATTGTTCTGTGGGTATTGAACTTAGGGTTTCTTCTGAGAGGCTAATACTTCTTGATACCCAGGTAACCCTTTCATATTTGCTATAATCTCAATATTTAAATATTGTTTTGCATAAATATACCCAAATCACTATGAACATTGTTCACTTCATACAAATATCTTCAGTCGTGAAAGATGTGTATGTCGCGCAAAAAATTAATTGATCTTTCATGCTGTACTTAGAACCGATATTAGAGATGTTATTTTATTGTTGGACTGTTTTCCTTATAAAAATATGACATTCATTATCAAATGCAGCCTATATTCAGTCCTTCTGTTTTAGCTGAACTAATGCGGCCTGATGGATCATCAACAATTAATTTAATTAACGGGGAGACTCTGTCCGCTGAACTAGCTCATGAGATGATGGGTATTCAGGTAGCTGCTGATATAAACAAATTTGTGTTACTTAGTTTTGCTAAGGACAGTTGTCAATATTTGTATATGGGTGATTCTGTAGGTACATTAACAAATCTAACGGTGTTATGGTTTCTCTGTGATGCTGCAAGGAACCATTCTAGCTTGGTGTGTTTCTGGCATCCATTTGTCATGTTCTGCTAGTTGTGTCCGAGGGAGTTCATGATATTAACATGTGGCATCTGATGCTTACGGTATGCCATCTTTCTTTACCTGCTAGGATGTTACACATCTCTTCTATTTATAAAGAAAGTAGATGCTTTACTTAACTTAAAGTTTCAGAAAAGAAAAACGCAAATGTCAGTTTTACTCACTGGAGCAACTTAGTTGAAGCTTATAGGTGAAGTTCTTAAACAGATATGGTCAAAATGGTGACAGGAAACGCTAATGCTCTACTGAGGAAGCTTCACAGTTCCTGGCAACAAAATTTTTCCGTACCTTTTGATCAATCACCCCATAGAGTGAAACGTAAAAGCTGGCTGATTTTGAATATTTTCTCACTGATAGGATAATAGTGATGATGTTTAATTTGGTGAACTAAAATTCGAGGTGTATTGGTGCAGTGGTTCTATCAAAATCATCAAATAACTTCCTTTTTGCTTATGCAGGTTGACCTGTTGAAGCATGGCATACCAGATCCTTCTTCATTAATGCCTTCTTACTCTCAAACTCCCAACATGGGATCTGAGAAGGAATCCAAAGATATCTCACAGGAAGCTGTTATAGAGTATTTGGCTGCTCCCGTTTTCGTTCATACAAAGTAGGTTTCTTGCTTTCACCTTATTATTGAAACTACAGAATTTGTTTCTTGATCTTGAAATGTGTGTTGTTCATGTGAAAACCTCAAGTAAGACATTGACAAAACTTGGCAATTTGGATTGGCTTATTATCAGATAACAAAATATAGTTAATTACCTATCGCTGTGTTATATTGACCATCGCCATTTTTCGTGGTCACAATGAGTAAATTTAGTTCATGTTCCTTCTAACAAATTTGTTGATGGACAGCCAGTTAAATGGATCGCCTAACGTAGAGATGAATAAACAAACTGATCAAGTATATCGTATTTTGTATCAAAGTTCTAAACAATACATCGTATTGCATTGAAAAGTTACTTCCTCATCATGCCTTGTACATTATGTTGCACCGATAAAATTATGATAGCCTACATTTTTTATGTCAGGGTTAAGAGTAGAAGTGGAGGAAAACCTCATACATATGAAGTTGGTGCTAATAACATTTCCTGTCTCTAGGTTGTGGGATGAAGACCTATCTCCAGATAAAGCTACTTGGATGAGGAAGAGACTGTCGCACTATTTCAGTTCTTCATCTTTCAAAGGCACAAAATCCGAGACCACTGCCGAGGAGCGAAATGATTATGGTGAATCTCCTGTTATCAATGCTGATAACTTAAGTTCAACTGGGATGAATTTAGTTTTACTCCCACACAGCAACCAAGATGACTCAGAAACAGCTCAATACGAAAGTTATGCTACCTTAATAGAGAAGCTGCGAGATCAGGTATTTATCTGTTTTGGCTTTACTTCATAATAGTGTAGAAAAAGAAAAGGATATCAATATCTGCATGTAAAAAAAGGATAGCTTTGTATGAGTTTTGACCATGCAGAATTCTACTTTGCTTCAGGTGTTGTCAATGAACTGTCGACCTTTTGCGAAGACGGTATCAGAACGCGAATGGTTGAAGAACTCTGCTCGAATATGGGAAACAATAAAGAGTTCTGCAGTAATTGCAGAGTATTGTAAGACTCTTCAAGGTTCAGGTATGTTTAGGAAGTGAAAGAAATTCTCGTACAACTTCGCAACTTTTTTTACCAGGTTAGAAAGAAGGCATCTCTAAACTTAATTAGCTTGATAATTGAAAGCCTTGTAACTTGTAAGCCCTATGAATGCAAAGAAAGTTTGATTGGCGTTATTTTTTGTGTAACTGAGTTTCTTTCTTTGCCCAAAAGACACATTTATTTCCTTGGTTAGACACTTGAATTATGACCGTAATTCCCATCGGAAGATTTTGATCATAAATTATGTTTGTTGGTCACATGATTGAAATGAAGATGAATGCTGTGGAGGAGGAAGTTCTGTTAGCAAGTGTAAGAATGAATTAGTAGTCTCTTCTTGGGTCCAAAGTTTCCTATGTTATCATCTCTTCAGCTAAAGTTTCAGTTGGGTGATGCAGCAGTAGAACCATAACACAACTAGGATGCACCAAGCTTGCAGTCAGGTGATACCGCAGAAACACCGTATTGCACGCGATGTCAGAAAACTAACACCATATTGCACGTGATGTCACCCTTGCATCATGGTATCCGCTATATACCACAAATGGCTTACCAACCAATATTTTTAGGGTTATATTGTGGGATGTTGGCAATATGATCGAGCACTGTGGCACCTGACCGAGACACTGCTCAGGAGAAGGGCAGTGAAATGGGCATTCAAATCCGGATGCTGAGGGAGAGTGGTGAAGGCTATATCAGGCAACAACCAATCTGTCTCTTGGCAATATAGAGGCATTACAGATATCTTCTTTAGTTTAAGTTAAAAAGAGTATTGGAGTTTCAATTATGTCAGGCTAGCTAAGTTTGCACGCAAAAATAATGTAAGATCCTTCATATAGTGTATACAGTATATCCTCTAACTTACTGTCAGACTGTCCTAGTAGTTCTCAATGACGTAGCAGAAACGGGACACAGCAGGAAGGACCACAATCATGGTAATGGGAAAAATGTACTTTTAATGTTATGTAGAACACATGCAGCCCTTTTAACATTTACTTTAAATATTAAGATTTGATGAACAAATGTAGTCCTTTTACATTAGGCGAAAATTTCAAAACAGCAAGGCGATGATACAATCATCACCATTTGTTTAATCCTACAGTTCCTAATAAACTACTACAAATTCTTTTTTTTTTTCCTTTTCGGCTAAAACACCGCGGCTACTACAGTTGGAGGGGAAAGGTAAACCTTTTAATTCAACATCTACTTACTCGCACTTAATTGAACGGTATATGTGACGAACAAACAACAGCGAAGCACGGAATCCAACAGTCCCGAGCATGAGAAAGAATCCGTAACAGATACAAGCCATGTAACCAAAGAAGAATGACGTTTGCATGAAACCTGACATGTCTGATCTTGCGTAATAGTAGTACAAACAATAACCAAGGATAAATACACCAGTGGATCCTCCACAAAGAACCGACCTGCACAAATGAGAGAAATCGTGTCCTGTCAGTCTGCATGTGATAAATGATAAATCAGATGGGATTCATTTAGACCCTAAATCTATGTTCAATCTAAATGCCAAGGTTGCATTCAGCGTGAACTGAAGCTTTCTACTGAAGGACCTAATCTTGTAATGGAGGTCTAATTAACTCCTCCTATTTTCGCTCATAGCCTCTATTTCAATTAACTAACTCCCACAATTCAACCTTCCACCCAGTTTTATATCAAGCTTGACATCACCAACTACTGTAATTGCATTCTTATATACAAGCATGAGTACAAGCTAAAATGTACATGTATGATGTATCAAGAAGGATGCACTTCTAAGATTTAAGGATCAACTTACCTCCACCACCATTCATGATCCTCAACAGCAAGCTGAAAGTATGTCAAAGCTACAGTAATGAATGCCGTCACAATGATGAGAATGATGAACACGATAAACAGAATGCTATAGATGGTGTAAATCTTGTGGCCCCAGACACTAGCAAAGATGTAATAAAGTTCAATGTAGATTGCACTGAAAGGCAGAAAACCAGCCATCGCCATCTGAGGAATAGTTCCTCTGTACCATGGCAGTGGAGGTATTTCTCTTGGATACTTGGTTGTGCGGCACGGAGCTTGGAACTCTGCCTTGCTGTTCTTACCCGCAATACCACCCAATACTAGCAATGGTGAAGTTACTAGTGTCCAAATGAGAACAATGACCAATATAGTACCGAAAGGTAAAGCTGCTGTAGCACTGTAGGCTATTGCAACAGTGTTGAGGAAGCAGAACGTCAAGAACAATGGTCCGCAGAATAAACAGCCTGTTAGCAATAAATTTCTAACCTGCAGAGAAAAAAAATTAACAGATAAAATAAGTTCCCTGAGAAATATAAGTTTCTGGCAAAAGGGTGACAAGTAAGAGCGAGAGTTGGTATGAAGAAAATTTCAGATACCCAGTTAGTTCCTTCAAGCTGCAAATAGGTGGATGTAGCAGTGTAACCCGCAATGCCGGAAGTAAGTGCATATATGACAACCAAAGCTGTAAAAAGAGCTCCCCTGTTGTATGGGTAAAAAGCACCAACCAGTGCGAGAAGGAAGATGAACATTGCCCTGCATGATAAGAAAAAAAGCATTTGTAAACATCACAATATAATGCCTGTGTACCTAAGTTCTCATTTAGAACTGAACCTGCTACTTCAATGTCTTCCAAGTATACACCTAACCAGAATATTCTTGGAAAAACACGTTGGCGATGGGTGAACAACACTTACAAAGCAAGGAGTTGAGTTCCTGATCCAAGAACTGCTGAGAACAAGGACTTGTGCTTGGGATATCGGAAAACATCTCCATGGATGTACTTCCATCCAGTCTCTTCTTGGTCATCAACCGACTCTTCATCATGAGAATATCTAGAACGGGCAAACAAAATTGTCAGGTGACCAACAGTTGAGTTTTGCAAGAGAATGACTATATGAGTTCAGCGCTACTTACTTAATGAAGTCATTCTTGAGCACCCGCATAAGAATTGTAGCAAGAAATCCAGTCAAAAGAAGAACAGTTACGCAGGAGTTTATTATAGAGAACCAGTGGATCTCCAAGTGTTGAGGCATGGACGAGGATTTAGAATACTTCTCCATCCTATTCTCAAAAGGAATTTCAGTTTCTTTCCACTTGACTGAATAAGAAAACTCTGCCTCGACTTCCCTGTCCTCTGTGATGTCCACAGATTGGTTTGGATCAGTCTGCACATTGATTTCTATGACACGATCATTGTTATACAGGACATCAAAATGGATGTGTTTGAACAACAAGTATTTGTATTCGCTTGGATCCATCTTGTTTTCCCTTTCAACCTTTCCAAGGAACCCCCAGAATGGCAAGTCATCATAATACATCTGGAAGTAATAATCCTTCAATACTGCGGTCCTGAGTTGTGCAACCTCCTCTTTTGTTAACTTCTTCCTACAGAGGGTTTCACTCTGCTTGTCCACACGAAAGTTCAACGCATATGGCGCGTCAACTAAGCGATCTCCATTCAGTACTTCCCCAAGGTCTTCTCTTTTATCCTTCACATTTTCTAAAGCAACAATTAAAAGAAGAATGCAGATTAGTAAAACGACTTAACTTTGAGTACACGTTCCTGGCAATCAATTAAAAGAACAAAAAGAGAAGGTTTACCTGGAGCACAAAATGGAAGATCATAGTACCGATATGTCTCACTGCAGAAGCATCACATAATATAAGCAAACAATACTAACTATAGTATCAAAGTGTTCAGCGAATTTAATAAAATAGAAACTGTTTTTCATTCCGATCAAACCAATGAACCGGTATAAAGTGATAATGAATCAATAATTACTCAGCTAACTATGTTAATGGATCAATCAATCAACAAAATAAAACTATTCTGAACATCCAATTTCTATGTGAAAACATGTTTATAGAGTCAAAATGTGATTCTCTGGTGCGTGTATGTATTAGGCTAACCAAAACCAAAATTAAACAGGTCCAAATATGATTGGAAACTTGAAAAATGTAGCATTTTCTCTTAATCAAATGGACTAAAAGGTTCAGATCTTTACCTAGGGTTATGAAATGGACCAACTTTATTAGCATAAAGAGGAACATGTTCTCTTTCATTGTACTTATGAGACGACCCATCTCCTTGTACTCTAAAACCAGAAGAAATCACTACTAACATAGCAACCACCACCAAAACACCTCTCCCCGCCATTTTCATCTTTAATCTGCTCTCAAGCTTCAAACCTTTTCTATCAAAAGATCATAACAAACACAGAATCCAAGAAAATTAAAAGAAGAGCAATTAGGAAAGCAGAAATGCAGATCTAGAAAGGGAAGATCTTTGGTGTACAGTAGATCTGAGAGATAGAGAGAGAAATTTGTGATCTAGAAGGAGGAGGAGGGCATGTCTGGAGTGGAGAAGGGTGCGTGTGTGGAATTCGTTTATTTCAGGAGAGAGGGAGAGAGAGGAAGAGCTGACGGGAAAACGGATAAATTGCTTGGCCAAATTTTGGATCTCGAAGTATAGTCGTCTCTCCCTTTATCTGGATGACCTAACAGAATTTGTTCACTACATATTGGTAACGATTTGGTCTTAGTCCACGTCACAATGTATCTAATTTAGATTCTCCCATGTATTTGGGTCTCTGCTCTGGAGCGGGACTCTGGAGCATTGCACCAAATAACGTAACTGTGCTGGACATCGGGCCTCTTCCTATGGAACACAAATAACACCAATTAAGAGTGTTTTGTCACACTATGGATCCAGCAAACACCCCAAACGACGTTGCAATTTGCAACTTTGCAACGTCAGACAGAAATAGTATCGTCGATGGAATTTCCATCGGTAGATAAAAATTTCATCGACGTCGATGGAATTTGTGTCGTCGACATTATTTCTGTCGGTTAGATGTACGGCTGAGATTTCTCAAAGCCTATATATACCCTCATTTGGCAAGCTTATCAACTCACACCTTCACAACATTTGTAGTAGTTTTCTCAGATCTACCATAATTGTGCACTCCGCTGTCTATTTATTTGTCAATTTCCATATGGCACGCGGTAAGGCCAAAAACAAGGGGAAACAACACGCTACTCAATCATCTACTCAATATGAACCTGAAGTCTACGACGAGGATAGTCAAGAGATGGGTGAAGGAAAGACTGGGAGAGGAAGCCGTGGCCAATCGTTCACCGCAAGCGAAGACATGATCATTTGTTCAAACTATGTCCGATTTACTGAAAATCCCATCACTGGTGTTCATCAAGACAAGGCAACATTGTGGGGGAGCATATTTGATCAGTTCGAGCAGGAGACGATGAATGTCACTTGCCGTACAGAAGTTTCGTTGTGTAACAACTTCGTCACGATCAATGCACAGGTGCAACTGTTTGTTGCCACGATCATGCAGGCTGAACGCAGAAGACAAAGTGGGGAGGGTGACACGGACGTCGAACGGAGGTGTCGCGAGGCATGGAAAAGAGAGCATGGGAAACCATTTGCCTACGAGGAGTGTTACCATATTTTGGAAGTGTTGCCAAAGTATGACCCAAAGATGTTGCTCCAGCTGAAGTCGGTTCCTAAAGCTTCACCGTACAATCAAGGTTCGCCTCACTCCCAGGCGTCTCCATCCTCGCCCTTTTCGTCCCAATTTCCCTCACAGATGGGGTCACCAGGTGCAGGATGCACTGGAGGCAGTGGAGGCAGTGGAGGTAGTGGAGGTAGTGGAGGAAGTGGTGGTAGTGGAGGAGGTATGACAACTGATAAGGCGTCCGCAAATGCACTTAAGTTCCAGATGTTGTGTGGTAGGAACCAGGCCAAGAAGCTACGACAAGCAAAGGTTGATGCTGCTGTTGAGGGGAAAGGGTTCAACATGGATGCCTGTACTGCCCACCTCAAGGAAACTTCCAAACTCCGATCGGCTGAACACAAGGTCCTGAACGGTGAACTTAAAAAAAGTCGCCTCTCCCAGGAAAAGTATGTGCATAACCATGATAAGCATAAAATCATGAATGCTAATACCTCTAACATGAACGAGGAACAACTATACATCTGGAAGATGGACTTCGACCGGATCAAACGCCAGATGGAGGAAGAACGGCTTTCCGTTCTTGAGTCGATTGTTCAAGGACCACCTGTTATCCCATCCGTCAATGCCGATGCATCTGACGTTGAAGCGGAGGAGGAAAGCCCTTTGGCGGACGAGTAGCATGTTTATAATCATCATCATTCACAGGGAGTGGGGGGTAGCATCGGCAAGGGTAGCAGTTGTGTGTAGTATCATCATCATCATCATCAAGGGCAGCAGTGTGTGTAGTATCATCATCATCATCATCAAGGGCAGAAGTGTGTGTGTAGTATCATCATCATCAGTAGTATCATCATCATCATCATCAGTGGCAGCAATGTGTATCATCATCATCAGTAGTATCAGCACCATCATCATCAGCGGCAGCAGTGTGTAGTATCATCGGCAGTTCGCCAATTTTCAACAACAACGACAATTGCGTTATCATCATCAGATGGTCTTTTGCAAAAGGGCATGACACACCCTTTTTGCTAATTATATCGGATCGGTTTGTTTTTTTTTTTCTGCAAAAGGGCTTGGCAAACCCTTTTTACTAATTATATCGGAACGACACAGCCCTCTATATTGGCTCTATATTTTGTAAAAGGCATGGCACACCCTTTTTAACGTAATTACGGTCTTTAATTTTAATGAAAAACTCTAGTTATATAAAAATTTAATCTTCATTAATACTGAACGGAAAAAAAAACAAATGACAGGAAAAAAAAAAACTTAATCATCATCTTCATCCTCTAAACCAAGAAAAAAAAAATTAATCGTCATCCTCCTCCTCATCATCATCATCATCATCATCTTCACCATCTTCATCTCCAAAGGCAGCAGTTGTTTCCCAACGATGAGCACGGACTTCTTCATCTTCATCTTCTTCTTCTCCACCATGTCCAGCAGCTCTTCGTCCTTCTTCTGCCCAAAGATGAGCACAAAGATCACTCCTTAATCTTTCGTACAAAGTTGGATTACGAATGTGATTCGTCATCCGCACATAGTCCCTTGCGCCTATTCCCCGTTGTGGTACAACATCCTTCCTCAAATCCTCGTCTAGATAGTTGGTCCAGGTTGCATTACGACGAGTTTCTTGGATTACCATGTTATGCAGAATTATGCAAGTGAGCATAGTCTTATGCATTTCACGGGGACTCAAACCACGGAAAGGACCACAAACAATATCAAATTTCTTCTTCAAAATTCCAAAGGCACGCTCAACATCCTTCCTGAAGGCCATCCACATTCTGTTGAAATGTCTCATTGCCTTACCCGTATTTCATGTAGGCACTCCCCTAAACGCTTGAACCAGTGTTGACCACTTAGGATATATTCCATCAGCAAGATAATACCCATTACTGTACTGATGTCCGTTGATATTTAAATTAACAGGGGAGCTTGGCCTTTCTTAAGGTCTTCGAAAAGAGGCGATTTGTGCAAAACATTAATGTCATTTTGCGAACCAGGAAGACCAAAAAAAACATGCCATATCCAACAATCTTCAGTAGCCGCAGCTTCTAAATTGACAGTTGGATTTTTGTAATGACCCTTGTATTGACCAGCCCACATTGTTGGACACCCTTGCCACACCCAGTGCATGCAGTCGAGACTACCTAGCATTCCAGGGAAACCCCTCGCCGTATTCACTTTCAATATCTCTCGAATATCTTTCTGGTTGGGCTTGCGCAAAAACTCTGAACCGAAATGATCAATCACAATTTCGCAAAACAACGAGAGATAGTTGAAGGCAGTTGTTTTTCCCATTCGGATGTACTCATCAAGGGAATCTGCCGGACAACCGTAACCAAGAATCCTCAAGGCAGCCGTAACCTTCTGCTCTGGACTGTGACCTCTAATATTACGACAATCAAACTGATAATCAAAGTGAGGTTCAACTCTTACAAGCTCCGAAATAATAAATTTCGTCAAGTGCCGGGGCATGCGGAAGCGACGCTGAAAATCTTCGTCGGAATACACACAGTCTTCATTGAAATAATCATGCATCAGTTTTTCATGGTAGAATTCCCGATTACGGTAAGTGTATCTCCTACATTGTACAACTTTTGGCTCAGATTTGGAAGGTATTGCGCCGGTATAGACCTCCAACATAGTGTCGAACTGCGCTCTTTCTTCATCAGAGTCGGAATCCATTTCTTGCAGCATATGAAGAATTCTTTTTTGATAAGAATCAAAATCAATCATTCTTCTTTGCACCTCTTCATCAGAAGAATCCGAAGAATCATGTTCATACTCCATTGAGCCAAAAAAAAATTAGATTCAGAAGTTGTTGCTTGCAGCAGAGTAAAATTGTGTTTGATGTGAGAAGGTGATGAAGAATGTGAAGAACAAAACGTTTTGGGGTGCATTAAATAGGCGCTTCGAATTAGACGGTTGGATTGGAGCGAGATCTGATCGATGGTACCATCTGTCGATACAATTACCGTCGATAACCACTGCCCCATTTTTGGTTTGCTAGGCCACGTTGGATTGCAAATGAGAGGGTTTGATGGGTTCCATAGGAAGAGGCCTTAGTCCGGTTCCTATGCCCCATGGCAAGTTAACCATTTTGCCTGGTCTGGTGGACAATGACTGGTAAATGAGGTTGGCCACTATGGGAGACGGCTATAACCGATCTACTCTTTATCGGTCGATAGAAACCATATCGTCGATGGTATTCAAATCGCTAGCGATAGACATAAACTACGTCGCTCGAGAAACTCTATCGCCACCGAACATCCATTATCAAATTTTTAATACATCTTTTCTCTTAATTCACTGCCCTTTCTGCCTACTAAATGCTTTTGAAATGACTTATCTACTGAGAAAAAGAAACAGAAAAATGGAATCATCATCAAACCAAGTTCCGAGTAGAAGAAACTGGAATTAAAATAAACCCGAGGAGTTCGACAATGTAAGACAAACTGTTGGTCCGGGTGTACTTGATAGGCATATAACTACAATGCCCGAGCGTTAAGGATATACTACTCTTCATGGGGGGTGGTATAAGTTTTCAAAAAATTTACCGACTTCCAGATGAGGTTTCAAATAGAGTCTCTTAGTATCCTTGGCGGCATTTCTATACCCAGTCTCAAAATAACCATAGAAGTCAAATGAGTGTAATGGTAGAACGTTGGTGGAAGACTATAACGCTCTAATTTATTGATTTTGAAGTTGGTAAATTTGTTTATTTTCTTCTCCAAATTTTGGTTTTAAAATTTAAGAACTGCATAAAATTTAGATTATGCAAAATTTATGATGTACATATTTCTGATTATGCAAATTTTAATTATGCAAAATTATGATGTATATAGGAGATACACTGTTTGATTTTTATATGTTGATGGGAATACTATGTGATGGAGTTTTGGTTTCTTTTAACCAAATCAGGTGGGAGTCACAAGGGAAATGAAAAGATAAACTTCTATTGTTTCTTGCAAACCGAAAGTTGTCAACGCTCAAACACAAAACAACAAGATATAGTGGACTAAGGATGTCTGTGTTAAAAGAATTTATAAAGAACTATGCAGCAAATATTACAGAGGATAATCCAACAAATCCTGACCATTACCCTATGCATGATGGGTTTCAGGCCAACGTCTTTTTTCAGATGCGAGCTCAGTGGTTAAATTCGGTTTTTGGAAAATGTTAAAAGATTTGAACATGGCACCATATTATGACTGTTCGAGTCGGAGAACCGACTCTTGTTTTACCGCAAGTGCACGGCGTCGAGCGGTAGACAATACCAAGTGCAGTTCGTTCCCACGAGGAGTGTTAACTACTACGTTCAATAAATACTATCAACTTTCTAATCAATTTCAATTCGAGAGGAAGATTTCTGATTTTATACTAAGAATAAAACAACGAATCAATTAAATAAAGTGTAATCAATATTGAGAAAATGCTAAGGCTTCGGGAATCAGTCGCAAGTTATGATCACTTGTATTTTATTGCAAGAGTATCGATTTTACTCATGTAAAGTGGCAACACCTAGATACTAATACATGGAAAATGTGTCGTTTAGAATTGATAGGTGCTTAAAACACCTATTCAAGAGTACCTTATTCATACACTTTAGTTGGCTTACGCCTCGTATATTGGTTATTTCACGATGTTTTCTGTTTTGCAAGTACTTTGAAGATATGTGACAAAAAAACAAGCAAAAAGAAGTGCCAAGCAACATAAATTATTGGAGGCAGCCACGAGTATTACAAAGACAGCTATTTTATTTCTAGTGAAGGTTACTATAGCAACCATGATAAGTCGTTCAGGGCAACCATTTCACATCACTTAAATTAAACAGCTAGGAGGTCAGCCAACATTGGGTCAGTACGGTGCGCAGTCACGACTAGTTCTGAACCAAGAACTACTGCCAAGAGTTTCACCACCAGCTAGCCATGGAGATCGAGAAAACCAGAACTTTGAGTGTGGCAGGGTTCAAGGGTTAACAAGGAAACAAACAGATGGTTCGTGTTTATTCACAGTTGGGTTCAGTTTTGCCAAGAGAAACAGCAAGGAAAGAACATATGCTTCTGACAACCTCGACACCAACAAATCAATGGGTTTTTTCAAATGATTAAGATCTGAAATCGAAGGGAAGAAAGAACTAAAGAATGGGTGTGTATGGATATTGGAATTTGGCAGAGAATAGGCAGTCAGAAGAGAAAACTAGAGGAAGAGTTTGTTGTTTGCTGTAAGGTTAGGTGATGCCTGAATGAATGGGATTGAGGAGTATTTAGAGTTCTGAATGGTTTGTTTATGTGGGTTTGTTATGAATTGGAATGTTGTCCAGGGATTGAGTTATGGCAATGTTTAGAAATCAAAGAAGAAGCCATATATGTGTGCTCAGAAAAATGCAAATCAGGTGCTCGACAGAATGCCCGAACCACCAGTTTCTTAAATTATGTTCTCTGTGATGTTGTCAACTGATCACCAGTGGTTAAGCATTGATGATGGTGTGTGTTCGAGAAGAAATAAAAGCAGCAGCGAAAAAGGAAGTTCGAATATGAGCTCAGGTGGAGCTTTGTGTGTTGTTTTTCCAGTGATCTAGTGGGTTCTGGTTGGTGTTAAGGAAGAAGGTTGATGTGAGTTTGAATTGATCTCAGTAGCTAGGAAGAACAGGGTTTGTTGCTGCTGGTTGCAGCCATCA
>JAJJMA010046385.1:0-12779 GCA_023529015.1 Papaver nudicaule
TCGTATCTCAAAACCTAATTCTAGTTATAGATATGAACATAAACTAATTTAATTTGCAACTTAAATCAATTAATATTCAATCTTAATGCAATACATCAATCATGCATTCATACGCGCAGTAAAATAAGAACGATGATAAAAAGAATAATTATAACTCCAAAATTAATCAAGTAGCATGTTTTTGATATCCGACTACATCCCTAACCAATATAAAAGTATTTAGCTACTCATAGCTTTATTGAAATCCAAAGAAGAATATAAAGAAAGCATGAGAAAGCATAAAAACCCTTGTTCGCGGCGCCTCGAGAATCGCGCCAAAACCCTAGCTTTTCCTCCGCCTCGGGAAGCGTGCACAGTAGCCTCCCAAAACTGTTGCGTGAACAGTAACCCCGTCCGTGAACAGTCCTTCTACACCGGCGTCTGTCGTCCCCTAAAACCTTTTGTGAAAAACTCTATTTATACATACCCAAAATTCAAAACCTGATTTCCAAAATCAATACCTTTCCTAAGCCCGTCACCGTCCAAGCCCAACTGTCTCCCTGGGCCAAACACAATCCGAGCTTTAATGGACTTTCCAAATCTCTGTCTGATATCGGCGATTTGAAATTGGAATTTGGCCCTGTTTTCAGGGATTTGGGCCTATTTTAAAGTGCCCCTTAACGTGTAGCACCGGTTGGCGATAACCGAGTGGCCCCCTTCCATACTATATGCCCTAATCAGTTTTGTCGTAATTCATGTTTGCGACACTTTTGAACCTTGTTCCTTCTTCTTTGCCACTCTTTACGACATTTGTAGCATCATTTCTTTCTTGTGTTCGAAACCATAGACTTCGAGAGTTGCCAATTGATGAATTGAGTTGTAAATTGCTTCATTTTTATTATTAAACTTCAAAGTACCTGCAAAATAGAAAATGGTTAAAATAAACAATGTATGAGGCTTAAGTCGACTAAAGTGTATAAATTGGGTACTCTTGAATAGGTGTTTTGCACACCTATCACCACCGTTGTTAGTATCTACATTGATAGAGCCGAAAGAAATAGGAGAGGAGCCCAAACCCATTGACTTAGAGCCATTATCGTCAGACCCAGGCCTACTAACACCAACACCATTTACATAGACTACACAGGAAAGTGAAATCATAACCAAGGTGCCCTCGCATAACTGTTTTTCTGGATTCGCCACTGCTTCCAGGAATAAACCATTTTGCATATTGGAGCTCAGGAGCTTACACTAGGATAGTTTGTGAACTAACTTAGCATTCACTAACAATCTAACACATGCAGATGTCATTGTAGTACAGTGGTAAAGTCGTTTGGTGATTACACCGGCGACCTGAGTTCGAAACTCGTCTGCATCGGGGTGGGGGATTTTTCTTTATTTTTTTGCCTAGCTACCTGGGCTTGTAGGTACTGGGCTTCAGTCCAACTTTAATAACCTTTACAATTCAAAAAAGAAAAACAATCTAACATCAAACTACTATTAAAGTGCTCTAACATCAAAATACCATGTGAGTTTGGATTTTTTGGGCCTTGTAATAGGCCAATTTTTCGCTTGTTGGGCTTGTCGAACTATTATAAAAAGTGCTATTTTTGGGACTGCAGATTTTTTCTTGGGACTGCAAGTGGATTAAAATGTCTAGAGGGTGGGATAAGGGATGCATACTTAATTATTTTATTTTATATCTCTCTTTCTTCTTCCCTTCTTCTTCTCTAAGTCCACCACCACCTCTAAATCATTTTTTCTTTCTATCTTCCTTTCTTCTTCTCTAAGTCTGCCATTGCCACCACGAACAATGATGTCGCCGCCACCGCCGTCGTCGCCGCCGCCACCAAATTTACCTTTACTCCTTAGAAGACCCAAGTATGCAGAACAAATAATGATTTTGAACAAAACCCATCATTTGAATCATGTTTTCATTGATTATTTAGGTTAGACTAATCGAATTAGGTTAGTTATTTGCGGTTACAGGAAAATTTACGCCTTAGTTTTCATAACCAATTGAGGCTTAAAAAAATTTACTCCTTGGTTACCAAGGCGTAATTTTTTTTTTTCATTCTGGTCACAGAAAACAAGCCGTATGTAGACCAACTGAGGCGTAAATAACCCAACTGAGGCATAAGTTGGTAAAACTGAGGCGTAAATTTCTTCTTTAAACCAAAACTTATGCCTTGGTATACCGGGGCATAAATTCTATAACCGAGGCGTAACCTTGACTAATTGAGGCATAACTACTAATTTACGGCTCAGTTTGCTTTGAAAACCAAGGCGTAAATTCTTCTGTAAACGCAAAAAATAAACTCAAGTCTTCGATGCCAACCTAAATATGTAATAAAAAGATGATATAAAGGATGAGTTTTGTTCATAAGGCCGGTTCCAATGGAACCTCTCAAATGTGCCCCTTTGCAATCCTAGGTGGACTAGCAAAGCTAGAATGGGGCAGTGGGTATCGATGGAAATTCCATCGATGTCGATACAATTTCCATCTACCAACGGTAATAATTTGAATTTACCATTTACTATAAAATGCGGTAAACTTGAATCCAAAATTCACACCAAAGTTTTCACTCTCTCTTTAGCTCTGTCTACCCTCTTCCGCTCTCTTTCACTCTGTTTTCACCCTCTCTTTAGCTCTTTCTACTCTCTTTTAAAAATGGGAGAAACATCCAAATTTGGTAATTGGTCCAGAGTTGTGGCAGAAGCCGCCGAAAAACTGCGAGGGATACAAAAAAATAGAGGAATCCAAAAAACAGAGGAGAATTCAAGTTTTGGAAATTAACGAGGTCAAGGTTCCAGCTAGAAAGCAAAGAAAGGTTCAAGCAAAAGGCAAGGAAAATCTCAAACCTCAAAATATGAAAGTGCAACCGAAAGGTAACTTGAGAATTATTAAAACTGGAAAAAATCCAGGACAATCATACAAAGAACGTATCGAATGGAAGTTGCTTCAGTTGAAAAAATTCAATAAGGGTTCAAAGATAGTGAGAGAGCAACAAACTGAAGTTCCTGAAGAAGATAAACAAGTGTTTGAAGATAGGCAGAGATTTTTCGCCAAGTCGATTTTTATGTATTAGATTCCAATGGAACCTCTCAAATGTGCCCCTTTGCCAAAATTTGTGTTATAATGTCTCCATAGGAAGGGGCCTTAGTTAGTGAAAATAAATGATGTAAAATATCTAAGAAATATGATGCTGTAAAAATTCTAAGAAATACGATGAATGTTGGAATCCTTTTTATATAAACATAATTTTTTTTTTAAAAAACAATCAAATCAATCAATATGGGTTCGCAGTATACAGAATCCGATGATGATGTTGCTCTTATCAATGCTTTCGCTCCGTTCCTGTACCAGACGCACAAGAGTTTAGGCATGCAAGTTTTGGCAGGCATACGAGTTTTAGCACAAGAGTCAGAATTGGAAGGATCCTGAATGATTGTCGTTTACTTGGAAATTACGTGCGTCAAGTCGCCGAAGAACAATGGGGATGGGATGAAGATCAAGTCGAAGCTTTGGCATCTGCCCTCTATAATGAAGAGCAACCAAGGGTGTTTGCATTATGGCGTTGCTACCGCGTGTTAAGACAAAGTCTACCTGGATTTTTCTAGGTGGGCTAGAAGAAACATAACAACCAAATCAGCTTTAATTGTGTGATAGTAATGTAATTGGGTTATTTCAAATAAACGATGTAACTGTTGAAATCCTTGCACTGAAGTCGTTGAATGCGCCCATGAACAAATCCTCCTGCACATGCAAAAACATAATAGGTAATGGTACGGGAGAAAACACATGCAATCCATGTTGTTTTCTCCCCTACCTTTACCTTATTATGTTTTGGCATCAATGCGATTCCCAAAAAACAATCGTGGGTTGAAATCCTTGCACTGAAGTCGTTGAACCGGCCGAACAAATCCTGCACAAGCAAAATCATCACATGACAATGGTAGACGATAAAATTTGCAATGCTTGCTGTTTTATCGTCTACCATTGTCACGTTGATGGTTTTGCATCAGTGCAATGCATAATAAAACAAGCCTTATTATGTTCTGGCCTAACACAGTCATTTATCTTGGTAGAGGTCAGCCACCCGTAGTAGCGGTAGTTCGACCTTTACCTAAGATAAAGGACTGCGTTAGGCCAGAACATAAGGCACTATGTTTGACGAACTCTTCTCATCAACCCAAATAACGATTAACAAGAAAATTTTTTAGGACACGGTAATGTCGTTCGTATTTGAATTTCTTTCCTTTACATCGTTGCCATTCCTTCAAAGTCCTCGCCATATTTCCATCTTCGGTATCTTCCGGAAAATGACCTTTGGTTAATCTCCCCAAGTGCATAAATTCATGGACTCTTAGGTGTATTTTTCTCCTACGCGACCACAACGTAGAGAGATCACGCACGACTTTTGAAGTACGTCTATCTAATTTGAATTCTGCAGTGACAGTAGTCCACAACTGTGGTTCATTTACTTTAACCCGATTACGTTTCATATCGTTCGGGGTCGGATAGAAAATCATATAGTTTGTACAAAGACATAAATCTTCATTCCACGTAAACTTAGGACGAGGTTTAGGTGCATCCGGTAAAGAATCTAGAGGATTTGTTGGTTTTTTCGGTGCATTTTGTTTTTTAGATGACGAAGAAGAAGAAGTTGTGGAAGATTTGCATCGCTTAACTGTTGGGTTACCATAGTGTCTAGGAGGAGTGGTATACCATCTCTTAAATGGAGGAGGAGTGAATAAAGGAGGATGTTTCGATGAAGGTTCAGTGTAGTAGTAGTTATGGACTAATTTTGCCGTTATGCTTCGAAATTTAGGTGATGCCGGAGGAGTACCGAGTAAAATAAAGTTTGGAGGAGAAGATGGTGGAGTTGAATATGATGTTAGAGTGGCTTGGGAAGATGATGGATTAGACATTACGAAAAAAATTGATTTATCAGATGAAATCGAGAGCAAATTAGAGAAATATCGAACTAAGTTGTGAGTGAATGAAGTGAAGACCAAGTTTGAGTTTATATAGGATTGGGGCGTGAAATATAGGCCGTTGGATGACCCTAATCTCCTCGATGGAAATTCCATCGTCGACAGAAATTCCATCGACCTCGATGGAATTTGTATCTGTCGATGGAATTTCCATCGACGATACTATTTCCATATGGCGTTGCAAAGTGCAACGTCAAAACCCTTCTTTGGTAGGTCCATAGTGTGACAAAACACCCTTAATTTGTGTTTTTGGTGCCCCATAGGAAATGGCCTAATGAGTACATCATCCGCATAGATGGAGTAATATATACATTATTACTTATTACCATAAAAATTGGATATAGAGTTTTCTACTTTTTGTGTGTGTAACCCTATTTTGTTTTGGACTGCAGTCCCAAAAACAAAGTATTTAGTTGGAGTTTATTTTTGTATGTATTATTATATCAATATAAATCTATTTACTGAGCAGAAAACAATACCATGTTTCCTTTGACAACTTGAAAGCAAAAAGATTTCTGCCAAGTTTTTTTTTTTTTTTTTTCAACAAAGAAAATTTTTATTGGTAAAAAGAAAAAAAAGGTACAAAATTTTTGTATACCCCATAATACAAGGAAAACAAAAGTAAAAAGGAAAAAACAAATGGTAACAAACTAGGAAAAAAAATTTGATCTAGCAATGCTAGAGCATTTTTGATCTAGCATTGCTAGATCAAAATTCTTCTCAACAAACTAACATCTCACTTACAGAGAATCAAATTATCTGTTAAGCAAATTTACGATGACATCTTAGTAGCTCGGCAATTCAATAACCTGTACTGCGAAACACCCTTGCATTTCTTTCCATTCGTGAGCTCCAACAAATAACCATATGAGTTTTCTTGTGATCAAAAGTAGAAGAATTAAGAAACTAAGAAATGCGACTGTTGACTACTGGACTTGACTAGGAAAAACAGAGCTGTAATTTCCATGCAATGTAAAGTTTAGAAATCATGAATACCAGAAAAAGAATTTGTATACATAGATTTTTTTGACCCAACAATTCTCCATACCAGTTGACATTGTAACGTAGGTACAAAAAATGGCAAAACTTCTTAGTTCCCATCCTGTTCAAGATGTCCCGCGATCAGAGAAGATAAGGGGCGATAAGGGGCAATGGACAAATTACAATTTGAAGAATTTTCATGTACAGTATATGTTCATAAAATCCAACCAAGGTTCACATTTAGTTCATAGTCACATGGAATAAACCAGCTAGCTAGCCAGATGGACCCATGCAAATTGGAGAACTAGATGTCAAACGACTCAAACCTACTTCATTCTCAAACTTGTCAGTCCTTTAACTCATTCACTAGTAGTATTAGAGGAAGGGATTATGGAATTATGGGACCTACTTTCAAAATTTGGCAACAGTGTGACCAAAAGAAAAGTTGGTAAAAAATCATCCGTACCTACCTACTTTCATCAGTCACTATGACCAAAAGAAAAGCTAAAGTGGTAAAAATCATCCCTATGACCCTTGGCTACATACACCAACTTTTAAATTGGTTTGCCCAGGTTAAAAAAAAAAAAAAAAAATTTTTAGGCACGATGCCTTATGCTAACGTCGGTAAAAAAATTTTCCATAGAATTGGTATTGTCATTCAGAAAGGGGTCGGAACCTAGCTTGTTGTTAGACTTCCTACCAATTTTGTTGAAGAAACTTAATGTATAGGATTTTCATCTTTTTTTTGTATCTTTTTAAATTGGTTTGCTAAAGGTATTAAATTTCCACTTGTGAAAATTTATGTGGCCCAAAAAAAAATTCTCCCTTTTATAAATCCATCTTACAGTCTATATGATCATCCCATAATATCAGAATATAGGGATTGTTGACATGAAGTACACCACAGTGCTTAATCTTAGGTTCTATATATGTTAGCCAACACCACTAGTCCTGTGGTAACTACTAAATCAACTTGGCTAGTTTAGGGCCTTTTTGTTTTTATTTGAGGCATGCCAGTTTTAAACCTATCTGGGGATAGGTGATATTGGGTGTTTAAATAAAGCAAAAGTACTAAGTTATTCTCACTAGTTAAAGGTACATTTCTATCATTATCTCTAGTACCAAAATAAATAGAAAAACTATTTTCTTTTGTGAAAGTTCAAGGAAATCGGGGCCGATTTGCACTTGCACGATGACCGGTTCTGGAATTTATTTTCAAAAATGGAGAACATTGATTGCAATCTGTATATATTGCTAGAAATATGTTGATTATGATTTTCAAATTAAAAAAGCATCGATTACAATCGGCACATGTTGCAACATACATCCTGATTCTGATATTGAAGATAAAAAAACTAGAACTAGAATATGCTCATCTTCAAACCAAATATGATTCAAGACGGTGTTTGAAAATGAGTACTTATTTTTAAAAGCGAGTATGAGTGCATTCTCATGTTTAAATAGAGTTTTAAATTATACTCGATATGAGAATAAATAAATCAAACCATTCTCATAATCGGTTGATAAAACTGAATTGTCGATTGTTTTATAAAACTCTTCTGGTTTGCCGATTCTGGTTTGATGTTATGAAAAACATCAGAATAATCGGCGGTTATGCTTATCTATATGCCGATTTAGATTTATGCTCTTCTTTTTTGAAGAACAT
Organism: Papaver nudicaule; assembly: GCA_023529015.1. Classification (NCBI taxonomy): domain Eukaryota; kingdom Viridiplantae; phylum Streptophyta; class Magnoliopsida; order Ranunculales; family Papaveraceae; genus Papaver; species Papaver nudicaule. The sequence continues at coordinate 7,625 of JAJJMA010046385.1, forward strand.
ATGTTATAATCGGCAAGTATTGTACGATGTATCTGCTAATTCTATGTAAAACCCCCCATGTTTTGACCATCAGAAGCTCCAAATATAAGTTTTTCGTATGGTTTCTCATTATTTAGTTAAAATTAGATAATTTTTCGTATTTTCAAGGATTTCTGATCTTCTACAACAAACCTAATACATTTAATTAACCAACCAACTACATCTAACATAAGATAAAGGTCAAGAATTCAGGAAACCAGAGGTGAGAGGAGCGTAAAACGGGGTAACATGTAACAACTCTTTTCAACCGATTTCAAAATTCTACTTCAATTCTCCCTAAACTTGGTAGTTAGATTCGTTATACGAATGGATTCAAATTTGAGAAGTAATTGGGCATCGTTAAATCAGTACGTAACGTGAAGATTGATTGTCTAGATCTCCTTAGACTTCTGCATCTCCTTCCCAATACCGGTTACCTACCTCTTCTCTCTAAATCAACTAACTTTTTGTTTGTTAATTCAATGGTCACTCTCTCTCGAGTTCCAGGATCGTGCTTTCCTTTCAAAATCATTTCAAATCTCTTGCTTGATTTTCATTCAGTTGGTAATGTCAGTCCATATCAATGTCAGTCCAACACCGCATTGGAATGTGTTTATCTGATTTCGAGCTTACTTTATTCTCTTTCACCTCCGATATTTCCTATGCTCTTTATCCAACGGAGAATAACTGGAGAATTAACCACCATTTTAGCCTATCAAACACTCCAAATCCCACTGACCACATTTTATACTATATTTGTGGTTGTGCAATCTCTCACACACGTCTGTGTGGTTTCCAGAGCCTTCTGCATCGAGAAGTGCTACAAGAAATGATGGAAACACCTTTAATTCCTTGTGTACAGTTACATTTACTTCTTCTCTTGATACCAAGTATCAATTCCCGATTGAGATACTTAAAGTGTCAATCGATACATGTACCAGGAAATACATTATAAAACAATCAAAGTCTTCTAAAGTCTTCTAAAGCCAACAACATTTCCTTCAAGGTCAGCGCACTATATATAGTACATAATCAACAGATTGTGCACATGGAAGACAATGAAAAAAAGCATTGGGGATATACTTTCTGGTCAGGCAAAAAGGAAAGAATGTCCAAAAGGAGGATGAGCAGGAAATCCAAATCAACACAAGTGTAGCTTTCAAGACACTTTCTCTCACACTCTCAATTGCAACGATTGGGCTCTAATCAAAAGGTACCAGTCTTTTACCACTATTTTTCTTTTAGAAGAAACATTATATCTTCTAAATCATCTGCAAATCAGAGGAGGACACACATAACATTTTGAAACAAAAAAACTGGTATGTGGATACCTATATAATCCTTGTAGAAGATGCTTCTTATTTCGACACTAACCCAAATAGATGGTTTTTAACTGCTACCTTTGGTCTTCATTTACATAACCTTCTTAAATACTTCAAAACCAAAGAAACAGTGCTAGTTTTTTTTTTAAATGCTGGGGTTGTCACTGAGATGGATTTGTCTGCTTTCACACTGAAAGTTAAAATCCTAGTTGATTTAAACTTACCAATTTGGCCAGGAACTTATACGAAGGTGTATGGGTTAACTCATTGGGCTCATGAAAACCTCCCAAATACGTGTTTTGGTTGTGGATATCTTGTCCATGACTTCAATGATTGTGCTTCTACTTTTAAGCCAAATTTGTGTCGTTTTCAACTGACAAGTCCAAATTTTCCTTATTCAAAACTGTGCTATCAGATGAAAACCTACATTATACCTAATTCTCAAAACCTCCAACCTGTTGAGACTATGTTCAACAACCTTAATCAGCAACACACTAGATGTAGTAATGTTCAACATGCGAGGTCCCATAGTTCAATGAACAAAGCGAAGAGGGTAATGGAAATTTCTACATTTGAAAAATTCTATGAACAAGATAATATGCGCACAGTCGACATTACAAGATTTGATCAGCATCAACAGGATATTTACACCATTAGGAAAGTTAATCACGGTTTCATTGGAAACCGACATCAATCAAATGTTCCAGCAACACAGCCGGCACAACACGAGTCAAATCCGAATAAACCCGCTGAACATATGATTCAACAAAGCCACCAATGGATGTCAATTTCAAACAAGAAAACCATTGCAACACCACTAAGGACGTCTGGCAAAAACATCCCTGCAGCTGCACAATTGTCAAAGAATATTCGGACAGTTGGTGATTATCATCTTACAATCACTACATTCACTGGACCAAATGATGCACCTAATGATGAGCCACAGGACGAGGACAAAAGAAATGATACCATTCAGACTCAAGGTGGTAGCCCACAACAAAGAAGAAGAAGAAGAGAAATAAAAAAAAATTGTCGGATCTAGTGCTTCTTCCTCCAATTTATATTGGAGTGCCCCTATCTGATTTGGAGGTGCATGCGCGATGTCCAGACGAAAATGGCAACAACGGGAGAAGAGAAAGGATGAGGTTCAGGTTCAGAACTATGAAGCCCAACAACAACAAGAAAACCAACAATCGGTTCAATTCAGTTTCAACAATGACATTTTCAGTGGCAAATTTCCATTGACAAATTAACTTCTTCTCTACCAACTACTCTCTTCTCATAGCCGAGTATCTGAAGAGAAAGGAAGCCCAAGTGAACTTAACTATGACAAAAATAGATGGATAGCCCACAGTAATGGTTAACCAATTCTATAAAGAATAGAATGCCAGAAAAGTTGATAGGAAGATAAATGTAGGGGATAAAACCATCGAGACATGTGTCAGGATATTAGAACGGAAGCGGGACGACAAGCACAAGACCGCGAAGCAGGAATAAAACCCGAGAAGATCTCGTACAGCAGTGAGTCGTCCCAATCGAATATCAGGAAAGATGTTCCTGTAGTGGAAGACAGCCTGGAAGACATCGAAGGGAAATGAGCTCGATGGTGGAAGACTTGTAAGCTGATGTTCTCGATATGAAGAGCCTAGAAGTAATTGTCTCGAGGAAATCTCGAAGACCACCGACTTACTTGACAACCACTGATACCTCCACGATTGTGTATTTTGTCTCATTAGCTGTAACCCATTTGTAATTCGATCTATAAAAGGCGAGCTCGAGCTCAGTGGTAAGGTTTGGATTTTTGTGTTAATACATAATTCTGGATTACATGTGGCACCATCTTCTAAAGCCATGCATCGAAGCGTTGAGGGCCGCGGAGGATAATAGCATATCCAGAAATACTTTATCTCATCACGAGATGATGAAAACCAAGGGCGAAGATTGGAAGATTGAACGACCTATGATAATAGGCGTAGGTCGGGGCACAAAGTAGTAGTCACACCGCATTAAATGTGCATTTAATGCTATGAAGTAACATCTCAAAGACCACCTGTCGAACAAGGATAGGCCTAACCAATGGTGGAGAAAAGAAAGATAGTCCAATCGAAAGCTTGCAGCACGATGAAACAACAAGTATCCACCCCAGAGAAACACGACGAGCTAGGATTGGACGAAAAGGGCGGTGACCGAAGATCAATGATCAACCCCATGAGCATCAGAAGACCGAAGCAATCTAAGGTAGCAAAGATGATCCTCGAGGATAAGGTGGAGGAAGAAGACTGGTCGAAAGAGCGGTGGAGCATAGACTCCTGACTCAGCAAAGCGCATCAAGGGGTTAAAGCAACCAAGGATAGAAAAATACCCTTGCTTGAAGAATACTATAAATACCTCCTCCTATCAACAAAGGGAGGGGGTCGCAGATTTCTAAAGGTAAGCTTGGCAAGAGAATCCTCAGTAGTGTAATAATACCTTCGGGATTCGAAGAGCCAATATCCATAATAGATCATAGTGACAAAAGAGATTGTAACTCGGAGAAAACTTTACTTGCTTAACATCAACATAATAACAATAGTTTCATTACCCGAGGACATAAAGCATTCCGATGCCGAACCTCATTATCTTGATGCGTTGATTAATAGCTTTCTTGTTTTAGATTCTTATAAGCTTTACTCTGATCGAACCATTACGATCTAGCTAACTTTAGTAAGTAATATCTCAAGTTCTGAGTAACCCACGATAAACACGTATAACCCCTTGAACACATCTAAGGTTTTACCAGGACGAAGGCCGCCAGTGCCCTGAGTATCCACTCATGTTTCTCTCATTTTTATTGTATGGGATAAATTTATATCAACATTTTGATAAGTCAATAGGCGTGTGAGTGAGACTGGGTTAGTACCTAATCTCCTCAGGTCTTTAGCCAACTTACATTTTTCAGTAAATAATATTCGATCTTCACTTTGTCATTTACTCTGCTTTAACCTCCATCGATATAGTGTTCAGCCTGTTTCGATATATCGTTACATGTTAGTATTACTCGTTAAATTGTTAGTTGTGTATAATGATCTAATGGTTGTTAGGTATAAGATCTCCATGCATATTTTATACCGAAACAGTTTGGCGCTAGAAACAGGGAAAAAAAACTCAGGTTCCTAACTCCTCTGGGCATAGGCGAAATCAGTGGTGATGTTGTGGAGTCACAAACATGTCATCCGAATGACATCGAGCTGAGAAAATATGCGAGACGTCATCGAAGGGAGCGTCGAAAACAACAACAAGTAGAGGTTATTGAAAGAGAAATTAATCAAGTCATCGAAGGAAACAGCGAGGCAGTCACAAAAGAAGCACCAAAAGATCCCAGCCCAATGAACGAGGAAGCAGTGAATTTCACACCCACAAAGCCTACAATAGACATAAACATCAGAACCATCGAAGAACCAAAGATTCTAAAAATTGGAACGTTAATTGGAGACGGGAAACGAATGGAACTGGAAAATTTACTGAAGGAGTACGCAAACGTACTTGCTTGGAGGATGGGCGAGATGCCAGGAATCGACCCAAGTTTAGCATGTCACCATCTGGACATCGATCCCTCGATACGACCATTCAAGCGAAGGCCAAGGAAGCTAGCAGATGTATATCAAGAGGCAGTGGAGTCCGAGCTCAATAAAATGATTGCAACATGAATTATCAAGAAAATTCAGTATGCGGATTGGATTTGGAACATGGTCATAGTTCCAAAGAAAAACAAAGGAGTCCGAATTTGCATCGATTTCAGCAATTTAAATAAAGCATGTCCGAAGGACCCCACACCC
>JAJJMA010046405.1:6723-16892 GCA_023529015.1 Papaver nudicaule
ATCATTCAACAGGTTAGTGAATCTAAATAACGCGATTCCATTATCTTTTACACTTGTGCTACAAAAGACATAACTCTCAGCTTGAGCTTTACGTATGACTTGATCACTGGTGATCAGTGTGTCTTATGATAACTCCGCTTCACCACTCGTGGTATTAGTGTTGTAGTTATGACGTTCCAATATTGCTTAGAGCTTTCTTTTCTTCTCCGTCTCTAAGTTAATATAAAGGTTTTTCCTAAGACCTTTTCGAGTTGTATATAACAATGTGATGTTATCTCGGTAGTACTTACGAGATTTGATCCATCACAGTATTGTGTCTCTTCTTACCTAGTCTGGCTCTGTCGGATTGATTGCATATATTTATATGAGCCAATGTAAGAGAGATCGAGTCTACACAACATAAGTGTGAGTCACGATCTCTCTTACATTGGCTCATATAAATATATGCAATTAATCCGACAGAGCCAGACTAGGTAAGAGAGATCGTGACTCACACTTATGTTGTGTAGACTCGGAATACTGTTGTTTCTGAGATTCGAATACGACGTCCTGATTTAGCTCTGAACTTTGAAGTTCTGAATCATTCATTTGTTTCTGTATATGAACATCTCGTATGCCATATCTCACTTCTGGATTCCGAAACCATATTTGTGTATCTCAACTTATGAATTTTCAATGTTTGAACCTCAATGTAGGTTTTGATAAAACGTGACGTTGATTTCGAAACCATAATCTGGTTTTCGCATGCATAAGCTATTGGTCCTAAAAAGTAAACATTGTGACCAATGAGATATAACAAATTCGTATAATGTTTGTGTGGCTGACAGTGACTTGAGAATCGAGGCCAATGTGTCTTGACCATGTGAGATCTAAAAGGTCGAAAAGACCCTGGGTTTCCTAAAGGTTTATGTGAACCGGGAAATATATTCATGTGCGTCGAGGCTAAAAAGATGTGATGGTGAAACGGTTCTCGACCACATGGACTCTCAAGTTCGACACCAAACATTTGAATAAAATTTAATATGTGTTTCTTGTTTCGAAACCTTAAACAAGGTTTTGTTAAACAGAATCTAGATTTCGAAACCAAGCTTTAGGTTTCGCTATATGGAAACTTGATTTGGGAACCTTAAAACAGCGGTCATATAATGAACTTTAGGTTCCGAAACCTTAAATTGGTTTCTGCCAAAACTGACGTACGTTTCGAAAACTTAATATGGTTGACTCAGAATGCGTATTTTCGAAGTTCAAACTCTATCATTTTGATTTGTGCTTCAACGAATTAATGAGTTTGATATTCTCGGTTTGAAGTTTGAATTCGTTCATCTTCAATGTACAACTAAGTGAGTTTGAGTCATCATCTGGAAGGTTAGTCGCTCTAGTTAGTGGACACATTATTACGGATCAATACTGTACGTGATTAAATCTTCGTATGCTTTACTACTTGATCAAATATTCATTTGATTACTCATTTGATGTTTTTATTTGAATTCTTGGATATCATTAACGTGACATTTATATTGGAATCAAGAATTCTGGAGATTTAACATTTTGCTAGTTACTCGTGGAATCTCGCACCGTACTTCCAATGGTATATCTATTTGCGTGATTCGGAACGTCTGAACCTTTGTGTTCACTTAAGCTTAACACACAAGGCTTTGTCCACGTTTGTTATGATACGTTTATGCGGAACGTTGAACCACGTTGGACCAGATCCCACTTCCACCTAGGTTCGTCTGGTTATCCCAGCAATGCCAAGGAAGTAATGTCGACATTATAAAGCTGGTGACGACATTTGGAAGTAATAATATCTAAGGAGATTTTCGAAACTCAGGACACGATTTCGAATTGAGATCTTTCTCAGGGATCATATTTGGTAAGCACCATATTTCGAATTAAATCGAAATATCCAAATATACATATAGATATTATTTGCTTTGATTGCTCTTGGCTAAACATGTTTCGAAAATATATTTCTTTATGGAATATATTTTTCTTAAATGTAAAATGCTAGAGTATTAGTTCTCATTAAAAGCTAGGAGACTAAATGGGAATTTCAGAACTATTATGTAAATGTGCTTTGTGGAATTTCCGAAATTATACTTTGCCTCATTTCAAAGCTAAAGCCTTAGTCAATATAAATAGGAGTGTATCTCTCCTAAAAGCTTTATCCCTCTAACCAAGCTCTTCTTCGGAATTGTTAGCTTGTGTTGCCGCTTTTCTTTTCAGTTACCTTTGAGCTTTTGCTCTCGGTCTAGAATTGCGTATAAGTCTTCTCTTGGGATCGAGAAGCCTAGAAGTACCTCTTACGGGAAACTAGTTTGTGTTTACTAGTCTTCTTTGGATTGTACTTGTGTTCTGTTCTATCACTTCTATCAAACCTAACGATCTTGTTTATTATAAGGTCCTTCTCTTCTGATATAAGGCCACTCAAGATCGTTATGATTAGAACATACTCTTTATCTATTAACCTGGATTTGTTAGCAAGCCGCTTTCGGTTTGTGTGCCTAACCTATAAATATTGAGTGGAATCAAGATCGTTGTTATTGGATTTGTTCTTTGCAGGTACACTGTTCTTCACGGTCATATCATATCGTACTTGCTATAGCTATCTACTTGATTCCAACTGGGACGACAAGGTTGCTCTTTCGGGAGTTTAGGTTTTGAAACCTTGATCGATATCTCGAGGTGTTTATTGCCTAAGTAAACTCAATATCCTCGCTCTTAGTGTGAAAAGACTTCGGGGAAATATCTGTAAGTTACCAAGGATATCATCTAGCGATTTGACCTGCCGTTTTGGTTGTTGTCCAAAGGTTGTAATCGTCCGATTGGAGGTCGGGTAGCGATAGTCCTCGCGACGGGCTGTGAGGCAACTCTTGTGTAAGACAGTAAAGGACGTCTGTTTACGTAAGGGAGTAGATGTGCGTGACCACCTTGCTGTGGTTGGGGAAATCTTTGTGACTAATAGTCGTATTAGGGTCATATTGTCTGCACCAGCTAGTCCGAAGTCTGAGAGTAGGTGTGTTGGCGGCTTAATTCTTAAGAGTATTCAAAACTGGACTAGGTCCCGGGGTTTTTCTACGAGTTTGTAGTTTCCTCGTTAACAAAATCTTGTGTGTACTTTACTTTATTTCCGCATTATATTTGAGCCATCTTATATAATTAAAGTATCGTACTTGGTTAGTTGACATAGTCTTTCAGATTCTTGTATTGACTCCCTTGTGCGAATCAATCAAATCTGAAGGAGATCTTGTTCTTGAGTTCTTGATTACATGAACCGGTCAAGGTTTGACTTATAGGTAGACTAAACAAAAAGATTGGTGGTGTACTCGGTACCCTCGTCTTATCAATTGGTATCAGAGCAGGCAAACACCTTAAGATCTAACAATTTGTGTTTGGCTCGATCCAACCTATAAGAATAACCATGGATAAGAACAATGATTCTGCCAGCAGACCTTCGAGATTTGGCTGCACAAGAAAACATTCACCCAATGTGCAACCTGTTAACATAAGAATACCTGGGTCTAAGCCGTGTGTTGTCAGTATTGGAACATCATCAGAAAATGACTCGACTAAAGAATCAAGTATGTATGATGGAAGATATAACAACACAAGATATTATCTCTCAGATCAGGATAATGAAAGATATACCTATCTTATTACTATTGAGAACAGAACTCTAAGGAATAGGTTAAACAGTACTCTTGAGAGTATGAGAGAGCTCACTCTTCTGTGTGATCATTTAACCATGAAGCAAAAACTTGATGGTCGTATGATAGCTTCTTTACAACAGTCTACAAATGACCAGAAGAAACGTTGTATTACACTCTCATCTCGTATCAAAGTACTAGAGGAAACAGTGTTCTCATTGAGTCCTGTTAAGAAGGAACTGTCAGATCTTCGAGAGGTTCATAATCATTTCAAAAGCTCGATTGCAGATCTCCTTGATGATCTCTTTGATGCTTGTCAAAAGAATTGTGACATGGATAAGGACTTTGTTCCATCTCCCGAAAATCTGACTAAGGACACTGTACGTACTTCCTTAAGAAATAATCTTTCCAAAATAGTTTTTCACTGTTCGTTTTGTAAGAAGAAAGGTCATCTTTCAAACTGGCGGAAGAGACTGCTTAAACGAGTAAATGATTTACTTCAAGAACTTGACAGAAATCAGAAGACATCGTATCGTCATCAAAATCTTGTACTGAATACAAAGATTCTTCAAACAGCTCGGAAGGAAGTAAACATTGTAAGTCTTCCTGTCTCCCTTCTTCCTGTCAAGGAAATATTGACACAACCCGGTTATGCAATATTGTCGTTTCTAAAAGGATTACTCAATCCCGTAAGAAATCATATAGTACACAATCTCGTTCTGTGTCCTATCATGCAAAGTCTGCCACATAATTATAGGTAGTGTCATAGGATGTTGTTGTTGTAAAACTAGGATAACCTTCGTAAATCATTTTAAGATCAATAGTAATAAAATCTTAAAAAAAATAATAATACTTGGGATTTTTTTTATTTGCACATATGAGAAACCTTGAGATTATAGGTTCGAAAATCTTTTGATTTCTATATTTCGGAAATTGCCTTTTACAAAAAAATTCCTTGTTTTCCTAAAATAAAATTTTTAATTGTATATATAAAGGCAACTCCCAATTCTCATAGCTTCGAAACACCTTTCTTATTTTCGAAATCACCTGACCAGTTCTATGACAAAATATCTTGAAGATTGTGATCCTGTCAAAAGAAGTTTCGGTCTAGTTTACTCTCGAAAGAAGATGAGGAACTTCCCAGTAGACAGTCATACCGAAACATGCAATCTGTCTACATGTTGTAGGAAGTCTGAGCTAAACCCTGCTAGTGCTTCTCTTCGATTGAGTAATGTTGAAACAGAATCTGACATTCTAAAAGACAAATTTGTCTCTCCTTCTGACATCAGAGGAGAACTTTTTGAAGAGATGTTGAGTACTCAAGGAAAAATCTTCTTTCTGAAAAAGGAGGGGTACCGAAATACGACCAACTTTTCGTTTGGGCTCGTGAGTCTTATGGTTAGGTTTGGACGATCTCAAAAATCAATATCCAAACCTAGATAACCGGAGTTGTGATCTAGAGATCAACTTGACAAAGATGAATCTTTGGAGTAAACTCTACGGTTATGGATAACGTACTTCTTGTGATTGCTTTTAATTATATGTCAGAGTTTATATAATTGCGGAAAGGAAAAGCACACAAGACACCAGAACGTTTTTTTAACGAGGAAACTGCCTTGCAGAAAAACCTCGGGACCTCGTCCAGATTGAACACCGCCCAGTACAAACTGACTACAAACGCTAGCCTACTATAAGACTTCGGTCTGGGATGTAGCAGAGACCAACTCAAGCCCTCCAAGCGAATTGGATACTGTCGCACTCCTTACGTCTCTAGATCCCCCACAGATCGTCACGCACTTGATTCCCTCAGCTGACGTCCTTTACAGGCCTAGAGTTGCTTTGACCGATGACAAAGGCTTGTGTCAGCAATACTGGTTTTGCAACCTAATTGTTGACGTATGATGTAACTGTCCTCTATAAGTTTCTCATACACAAGTTGACTTCCTTCGGATGATTAAATCCAGGTCATACGTAAATCTACTTCACAAATCAGGGCTGGCAAGTAAACCGAGTAAGCTATGCCCAATTTGTCTCTACCTCAGTTGTACACGAAGAATCACTTAAGAAACTTGTACAACCAGAGCTAACTAGGTCTTACAACACCGAGTGCAGCCGTGCGTTGCTACCTTTCAACCTTGTGTGTAACGTATCAGTTCTTGAATAGCCGTATAGCAGAAGAGACGGACTATGGAATAGACAAGAACGTGATCAGGTTACCAAGGTTACAGGTTAATCCGATTTCAACCAAATATGGTCTCAATCTCCTACCTGTGCTTCCCAACTCTCAAGAGAAGTCTTTTATAGTCGTAGGGAGTTCCCAGAGGAGCTGCAACCTATAGAGGATGGCTATACCACAACAAGCGTTCACTGAAGTGAAAAGAGTTTACGATCACTTCCCTAAGGACCTTCACGTATGCTTGATGCTTGCGGTATTTGTCCGTAAACACCTCTATTTATAACACTCAATAAGATAGGTTGCTTTGGAATAAAGCAATCAATTACTTGTCCCACAAGTTAAGGAAACCATACATTTTCCAACCAAGTGTAGATGGTGAAAAAATGAGAGAGGGGCAAGATTGTCAAAACACTCTCGAAACCATGCCTTATTAAAGGCAATCGCCTATTCAGGCTCATAGCTCATAGTGCAACCCATTCCATGAGCTCGGCAAACTCTCTATGAGCTCTCTCTTATAACTCCGGTGGGGAGGGTAATATCATAGTGCAGTACTAATAACCTCACCAACATATTAAACCCATTGATCTGCTTCATGTCGACACCCATCTCGATATCAGAACCAGGTCGCTTAATGGTATACGGTGAAGAGTTAACAGAGACGTATCCTCATGGATTTCCTCTTAATACGACTCAACATACGAGTCTTGATGCAAACCTCAGGAATATTGAAGCTCCAGGCCGGTCCAGAGCTCTCTGAGAGGCATACATCAGCCTAAACAGGCTTAAGCAGATCTAATCCCAAGTTCAGGATGGTCTAGCCTAACATGGATAAACACGCTATGACTTCAAGTGTGTTGTTGCATAAGCACACACACACCACGACTAAGGCACAAGTTGCCCCAGAGTCGACCTTGGCCAGATGCCAAAGCCATGGTGCCACATAGCATGGCACTCTGAACCATGGACCACCATGGATTTACAAGAAATTGGTGCAAAGACGCCACAAACCTACTTGGCCTTGGCTAAAAGCCAAGGCCACGCCACGAGACGCGGCCACAAACAAACTGGCCTTGGCCAGAAGCCAAGGCCGTGGCGCCATGAACCATGGCGCCACAACAAGTTGACCTTGGCCAAAGACCAAGGCCGTGGCGCCATAACTCATGGCGCCATGGAACAAGCGCAAAGCGCCTTAGAAACTTGGCCCTGGCCAAAGGCCAAGGCCGTGGCGCCATGAGCTATGGCGTCACTACCATAAACCTAGCGCAAGGCGCTTCGAGAACTTGGCCCTGGCCAAAGGCCAAGGCCGTGGCGCCAAGAGCCATGACGCCATAGAACTAGCGCAAAGCACTTTAAACTTAGCCTTGGCCAAGGACCAAGGCCGTAGCCCTTTGGGCTATGGCGCTATGCACTCCTATGCGCTTGCGCCCCATAGGCACTACAATTGTATTTGGTCACGCCAATTATTCATACGACTCTACTTTACTCAACTCAACTAAGCAATATCCGCGTATCACTCGAGACATCAAAAAACATCACACGGGGGGATAACTTTAGGGGTATTGGTCTGGCGGTCTACGGCAGTTGAAAGAAACTGATGGAGATAGTGGACAGTTACGAGAAGATGGCGCGAGTGGGCATGTTCTACACAACTCAGGCAGTTACGGAAACCAACCCATGTCCTCCACTCCTCCACTCTTCCACGACTTCTACCTCTCTGTCGAGAGATCAGGGTGAGTTCAAAACTATAAATAGAGGCTTCCTCTATCTTCCAAGGCAGAAAGGCTAGAACACAGAAACAGAAACGACATCAGAGCCTCAGAGAAAACACACCTGAGAATCCAAACACGTTTCTAGCCTTGGAGATTTCTAGTCGACTTCACGACGGAGATCTTGAACTCTTACACCCAAAACACATCCTCAACCTGATCTCAAGTTTCTTCGTTGTTTCCCTCCCTAGACCAACCTCTATCTTCTCTGTGACCGAAGCAAGGCGTGAACGACCATTTTCTTGGTTTAGGCTCGTCTTGTTCGACTTTGATCTCCGAGCACTACGAAAGTACCCAGAGACGGTACATTGTTTTTGCAGGTAAAAACAGTTGGCGACCACAGTGGGAGATCATTCTCTCTATCCAGAAGATTTTCTCAAAGATGGTTGAGCTTAGGTCGGGATCAGATACCAAAAACCCCAACTCTTCAACTGACGGTGTTGTAGCCTCTAATGCAGCACCTACCAACCCACCTACATCCAGCAATACTCCCAATGTACCTGTTACCCAAGAAAATCCCCCTTCAACACCTGTCATCTCGGCTATACCCATCACCCCAATAACTCCTAACGCTCCAACCCAAACCTCTGAGAAGAACCCTTCCTCCAAGACTAAGGTTGGCGCTACCACTGAGAAAGGAAAAGGAGTGTCAGGAGCACTGACTATAGATGAGTTGGCCAAACGTCAAGATGCCCTCGCGGAAAGCCAAGTCAAGATGTTCGACACACAACTAGGAATCCTGGATTGTCTCAAAACTCTAACCTCGAAGATGTCAAGTTCACCAGTCAAGGAGACCCCTGACTATGCTGTTACAGGTGCCCGCTCGACCGTTATCCACATTCGAGATGACAAAGCGCCTTCCCTCCCAGAAGAATCTCGCCAAAGAGGAGGACCATCATCCCGCTACGTCACGGCAAACGACTTGGAAAAGCTGCTACGAAGTCGAGAAAGAGATATGGCACCACCTATCCACCAACACCAACCACCGTACCCGCACGAGGTCCAGAGGATCACCCTCCCCAAAGGATATATGTCGCTCATGTTCTCCTTGTATGACGGAACTGGGAATGCACGTGAGCACATCTCACGATTTCTGGAATCCTTAGGGGAACACGAGTACAACCATGTCTTGAGACTCAAAGAATTCTCTAAGTCCCTCACTGAAAGAGCCTATACCTGGTACAATAATCTTGCTCCGAACAGTATTGGGACCTGGGGCGAGATGGTGGTGCGTTCTACCGCAAGTACTTCTTCGTGTCTGAACAGATAACACTATCCGATCTCGGCAGAATGTTCCAGAGGCCTAGCGAACACCCGAACGACTACGTCAAGAGATTCAGAATTCAAGCACTTGATTGCCACGATCCGAACGTCACGGAATAACAGTTGGTGGAGCTCTGCATCAACGGAATGATTCCTGTATACCAAGCCCTCTTGGAGAACCTCCGCTTCCAGACCTTATCCGAACTCCATGAAGCTGCGAAGAGGTCCGCCACCACTGCACCCGCCCTGTTAGAAAGGACCAAACCCCTTAGGAGCGAAGAGACCCGGGCCACTCGCGGCGATAGGAGGCTGGTCAACAAACAGTACAACAACAACCTACCATCCATGGGCGCCGTCAGCAAAGGAGGGAAGAGAAAAGGCCCTGCCACGGAGGTAACGCATCCAAAACGCGTTAATTCAGCTCTGGGGACCCCAAACAAGGACATGAACCAAGGTGACCACAACAACCGGAGATGCGGAGACAGAAAGCCAGATCAGAGGTACCAGACTACCTGTTTCCCATGGAGGAGGTACTAGAGCTACTAGACACTTGGATCCAGGACGAGATAATCGCACTCCCTTCACCTCAACGCCCTCCTACAGCTGAAGAGGTAGCAAGCCCAAGGTATTGTCGCTATCACAAAGTTACTACTCACTCTACCAGGGACTGCTTCACCCTTAAGCGGATTTTCCAAGCCAAGGTGGAGTCCGGAGAATTGCACTTAGGGAACGAAGGAGTATATCAAAATCCTCTACCTGTTCGAGCATTCACGTTCCCGGAGCAACCGGTGAATAAGAGAGTGGAGGAGATAATGTACCAGCTATGTGAAACTCTCTGTCTCTCGAAGCCACAGCGGAAAGACATGTTCACAGCGCTCAACATGATGGTAGCAGGGAAACGCCTACCTTTCAAGGAAGTCGATGGACAGACGATGTCCAAACAGGAGCCGCAAGCAGGAGGACAAGGCTGGGGACTCCTCGCAACCACCCGCGTGTCTGATGTTGAATTCTCAAAGGCACTCATCGACCCAGGATCCCCAGTGAACATCATCTCAGTTAAGACTCTCAGAGCCGCCAACATCCCTCGAAGCAGAGCCATCCGTGCCCCTGCCATCATCAAAGGTCCTGACGGAGTCGAAGTGCAAACTTACGGATGGATCGACCTTCCCGTTGAAATCGCCACGATCCCAACCGTAGCGGAGTTCCACATTGTTAAGGGAGTAGTCGAAAGCGACATGGTGCTGGGACGCCCATGGATCTACAGCAACCGGGAGACACTCCCCCTGGAGTTCATGAAGCGGTTTGTACAGAAGAGCA
>JAJJMA010046415.1:7054-20878 GCA_023529015.1 Papaver nudicaule
GTTTTAAAAAAAAAAAAAAAAAAAAAAAAAAAAAAAAACAGAGAAACAAACAGTTTAGTCAGTGGGAAAAAAAAACAGAAGCATCGCAGCCACCACCACCTCCACCATCAAATAAAATTAACAACCACCAGACTCATGTCACCACCACCACCGCATCAACACAATCAGCATCCATATCAATAAAAATCTAACAAAGGAAACGAAACCCACTTTTTATGACTCGCTGAAATTGCTGGATCTGCATTTTTTTTGTTTTTTTGAAATTATGCAAGTTGAGATGATATAGATCTAGTGAAACAAACAGGGAGCACACCATTTGCAAACACTTGAGTAGAGATTAGCCATCACAGAGATTACCCATCATATATTACACCTTCTGCTCACCTTATTACGATTTAATCTCTATGTAACAAAGGAAAAAATCAAACCAACAGAGAGCTTAAATCGAAACAAGGAGAGGAAGAAAGAAGCTAGGAGATGAGGTGAGCTTTGTTTTGCATCTAAAGGTAACACAGGGAGATAAGGTACTAAATACACAGATCCAAACGAAGAGAGAGATTTGGAAAATCCAAGCATCTTAAGATCTGCAGATCTATGATGTGAAAATGGAGATTTTTTTTTTTCAGTTGTTAGAAAATAAGGTGGTGAAGAAGGAGAGCGGAAGAAAGAAGGAATGATTCTGGAGTTCAGGATTTGGTTTTGTATAGAAAATAGGGTCACCCGGGCATAGTTTGGCTATCCCTTAGTAACGGTTGCGGGTAAATCCGCGGTTCACATTGGCCAACCGCAACCGCCCCGCTAAATCATGCGGATTCGAATTTTAAACCGCCACCGGCCCATTGGCTGAACGGTTTGGGCCCAAACCGCAAATTTGCGGACGGTTGCGGTCCAAATCCGCGGTTCCGGTCAATTTGCTCACCCCTATTTGTGGCTAATGTTTTGCCAAGTTATGCTTCATCTCTTTGGGCAACACAATTGCACAAATATCAGGCCCCGGCCCAGGCCCAGGATATGTCCTTGACATTCATTTCCTCTCAACCGACCAGAGTGAACTTCCCTAGCAAAGGCATTTATAACACTTGATTAGTTCAAACTATACACTAAATGAGTGGTGGTGGAGCTAGTGGTGGTGGTGGTGGTGGTGGTGGCACTGTTAAAGACAAATTTAAACACTAAATAAAAGTAAAGACAAATTAATAATATTTGGATATGGAGTTTACTATTATCTTCGTGGGTTATTTCATCTTATTACTACAGTGCCAAGGAAAACGCTGCAGTGCCAAAATTGGCGCGTCTTGCGTTGCAATTGGATGAAACATGCTTTGAGCCCTTCCCAAACTATGCAAGCCCTCCCGCCGTCACTCCCCATAGTAATTTTTGAGACCCCTTTAGTTTTCCAACTTTTTTAAATACTAAACTACCCCTCACATGATTAGAGTTAATAATAAGATTAGAGTTAATAATAAGATTAGAGTAAAGTATATACTTAAGGTTTTAGATAATTTAGGTGAGAGAAAATCAGAATTTTGGGGAGATTTTTGTGTGGAGAGGGGAAGAAAAAGAGGGAAAAAAAAGAAAAAAATTTGGGTTTTTGGTGTGATTGTTGTTTTGTTTGTGTGTTTTGTGAAATGTTTGGGGGGGATAACATTGATGAACCTCATCGTAACAAACATACAATGATCGTTGCAAGAAATCCGGTTATGGGAGAATCTTCATCGTCACGAAACGTTTTACCGGAAACTCAAGAAAACAACGATTTCGATGATTTTTTTGTCCCAAATCCTGAAGATGAGCACTTATATGATGAACCCATTGCTTCAAATACACAGGTATACTTCAAAATCATGTTTTATGGCCGAAATCGAGCTAAA
Organism: Papaver nudicaule; assembly: GCA_023529015.1. NCBI lineage: Eukaryota > Viridiplantae > Streptophyta > Magnoliopsida > Ranunculales > Papaveraceae > Papaver > Papaver nudicaule. The sequence continues at coordinate 8,926 of JAJJMA010046415.1, forward strand.
GGTGAGACTTTTATGTCTCACCAGCGCCATATTCGGCCCCTATTATGGCAGCCGAATGTTCAAGACGAAGAACAGTTCGGCTGCCATAATAGGGGCCGAATGTTGTTTTTTTTTCGAAATATATTGACACATTCGGCCTCTAAACTTTAGCAGCCGAATCCTGATTCGGCTGCTAACCTAAGTACCAATAGAGGCCGAATGTAGGCTGCTGAATAAGAACTTGGATTCTTATTTTACAGCGTCACATTCGGCTGGCAAAAGCTCTCATAATAGGGGCCGAATGCTGATTCGGCTTGTAAATTGTAACAGCCGAATGTACATTCGGCTTCTAACATGAGTTATCGTGACAGCCGAATGTTAATTCGGCTGGCACTATGAGCCAAAATAAAGGCCGAATGTGGATTCGGCTACTAAAAAATGAAGGCCGAATGTTGCATGCTTACATGTGTTTCTCTCTTGTAGGTTGTTCCGGGTGGTATTGAAACAACCGCCGAAGATGTGGATCCCTTACAAACCATTCACGAAGATACTAGAGATCATTATCTACCTTTTCTCGGCTTGGTAGGTTTTTTTTACCTCGCTCTTCTCTTTTAGTCAACCCCATTGTATTTCAAATTCTTAGTTGTTTCGATTTGATTATGTAGACTTGGAAAAGTAGAGACGAATGCCGAGATTGGATCGTAGAACATGCAAAGAGAATAATGGGCGTGCTCGTAAAAGGTAGGGAAAGCAAGGAATGGCGGTTAGTGATGGTTTGTGAGAGGAGTGGGGTAAGCACCTTGGTGAGAAGACACACGAAGAAACAAGTTCGAAAGCCCGGGAAGACGGATAAAAGGTACAAGACAATGACAAGGAAAGCGAATTGCCCTTTCAAGGTAGTTTTTAACTGCAACCGTACCGAAGAATTGTGGCATATGAATCCAAACATGGATTGCCGTCATAATCACGAACGTCCACATGACCTTCACGGACACTACAAAGTCGGAGCATTCAAACCAAATGAGTACAAGGAAATCGAGACGTTGTCGGAATTACGTGTCCCTCCCATAAAAATACTAGGGAAGTTGAAAAAGGATAACCCGCAGAACCAGAGTAGCTTGAAACAAGTATACAATGCAAGAGCTACAATTAAAAGGAGGGGTTGCCAAGGTAGGAGTGTGATTAAACAATTGATGTGGTTATTTGAGCAACACAACTACACGGTCAAGAAGGATTTGGATGGCAAGAGAAGAGTGAGGAACTTATTCATTGCCCACCCGGCAATGGTCCAATTGGCCTTATGCTTTCCAGAAGTTCTTTTGTTGGACTGCACTTACAAAACCAATAGGTATCAAATGCCCTTGTTGAACATAGTTGGTCATACGTCGACAAAGGCACCATTCACGGTGGCATTTGTTTTTATGAATGACGAGACGACCGAGAGTTATGAATGGGCATTGGACGCATGTAAGATGCTCTACGATCCGGAAGTGCTTCCCAAGGTATTTGTGACCGACCATGAAGATGCATTGATGGCGGCTATAAGAAATGTATTTCCCGACGCCGTGAACTTCCTTTGCACCTATCACATTTGGAATTGTGTCAAGAAAAAGTGCCAACCGATAATACAACCTATCAAGATGGGTGAAATTCAGAAGATTAAAAAGACACCGGAAGATCAACGAGAGCCTTTGGAAAAGGAGTTCCTTGCTAAGTTTGAAGCGAATGAAGAAATGTTTAGATTATTCTCGGAAGAGTGGGATAATTTGGTTTTTTCACCGACCCGTGGAATTTATAACTCAAGGTATGAATTGTTTGTTGATCGTTGGACCGTACAGTTCGACGAAGTCATTAAGTATTTGAAGAAAGAATTGTTGGATCATCATGCAATACGGTTTGTTTACGCTTTCACGAATGAACACAAACACTTCGGGAACCGAGCCACAAGCATGGTGGAGGCGTCTCATTACCGATTGAAGAAGAACTTATTTGGGTGTATCGACTCGTTCGTCTCCCTCTTCGATTCATGGAATGAGTATTTCACATGTGATGTTAGGAGGATCCTTGAAGAATTTGAATGGAATAGGATGATGCAACACCAAACTTATGGGGACCACAAGATGCTCCGCGGCCTTACTCATAACATCTCACATCTATGCATCGAGATATTGATGAAAGAGAGAAAGAAAAAGGATAAACACAACATCCAACCGGGCGATGAATGTAATTGCATGTTGATGGAATCGATGGGACTTCCATGCCGACATATCATGGCCAACTACGAAGACCCCGATCTCATACCTTTTGAGGATATTGATCCACATTGGAAGCAATTAAGCTTTGTTCCTCGTCCAACCGATGATCCCGACGAACCCTTGGAGGAGACGGATGTTGGAAAAAGGCTCCTTGAGAAGTACAAGCGAAGTAACCGGGCGCAAAGGCAAATTCTATTGCACGAGTTGATACCGATCGTGGAGCCATACACCGAGGAGGGATTGGAAGAACCGGAGGTTAGGCCGGGAAAGGGTAGGTCGAAGCAAACTATGACGAGGAAGGCAACTAGAGCTCACAATTTGCAAGCGTCTAAAGATTACACAAAAAGAAATCCTTCCGGTATTGAGTACCACAATGCAAAGTATGAGGAGGAGAGGAAGGAAATGGAGAAGTTGGGGATGCTGGTACAAGATACAGATAGTGTGTTGAGCTCAAGGAAGAGGAGCCGGGCAAACAAAGCTCCATCAAGCGTGGGAAATGGCAACAATAAGGGGAGTAAGACACCTAGCACACAACCTAGTTACAACAAGAAGTGGACTCTAAAAGACATCATCCCCAAGAATGTATTTGTTCCCACTCCACCGTCTCCCAAGCAACCTACCTTGGAAATAGAGAAAGGCAAGGGTAAGAAGATGGCGACACCACAAGAGAAGGAAATAACTCGCAAGACAAAACATGCATTTGGAAAATTTTCGACACCAAAGGATAAGTCGGGTAATCTTTGTAGGAAATTCAACATGATATATGGCAACTACATGGAGGACCTTCCCGAGATCATCCGACCTTATATTATAAGCATGGAAGATGTTGAAGGAGATGGCAATTGTGGGTATCATGTGACGGGCGAGCAACTAGGTCCCTTCGCGGCTTCTCCGACACCCGGTTGGCATCAATGCAACTACATTCGAGAGAGGTTAGACCTCACACTATGCAACAACCGGGATTTCTACAAAGAAATGATGAAGGATGGCATTAGGGGAGTAGCGGGTACAAATGAGGAATTTATACAATTTCGAAGGAAATTACGTGGAGGCCCTAGAATCGAAGATGACCATTGGATGGATTTTCCAATATGCGGGTTCCTTATAGCGGAGGCATCCAATTGCGTGGTACATTTCTACTCCTTTGCTTTGAGTCAAACTTATGTACCGCTTAAGACTCCTTGCGATGCCAATGTGAATGATAGGAGACTTTTCATCGGGCATGTTGGAAGATGTCATTTTATTGGTCTGAAGCTACAACCTAGTTGCCCACTACCTCCATTTCATCCCTATAGCTTTTGGGAAAACGTAGAGAGAAACTACTCATGTGATTGGTATAACAAATACAAGACGGGAATTGATGCATGGACCGCTTACTACATGGAGCAAGGCATCCCTCAATGTAACGTATCGGATGGTGATAGTGAAGACTTGGATGATGATGATTTGATTGAAATGCACTCTTACATTGAAGAAGTAGAAACGACGGTCGGATTTGAAGAAGTTTAAGGAATCGAGGAGATGGTCACCGACTTGGGTTAACCTACTACGTTTTCCCGAATGTTCTTGTTGTTTTTTGTTTGGTTTGGATGCAATTCCTTTTTTGGTACATTCGGCTCACACGAAATGCACTTTTTTTTATATTATTAATTAGAAACGTTTCTCCTTTCCATAGTTTCCACTTTTTTTTTGATATTATTAATTATTCGGCTTCTAAATAGAGGCCGAATCCACATTCGGCCTGCAACATCTCACACTAAATAGAGGCCGAATCCACATTCGGCCTGCAACATCTCACACTAAATAGAGGCCGAATCCGCATTCGGCTTATATTTCTACATCATTAGGGGCCGAATCAATATTCGGCCCTCACGATAAATTTTTATAGAGGCCGAATGTTGGGGTGTAAAAATTATTGAAACTCTGTGTAACATTCGGCCTCTAAAAGCTAGGTATTTTAGGGGCCGAATATTCATTCGACCCTCACGATAAATTTTTATAGAGGCCGAATGTTGGGAGTAAAAATTATTGAAACTCAGTGTAACATTCGGCCTCTAAAAGCTAGGTATTTTAGGGGCCGAATTAATATTCGGCCCCCACGATAGTTTCCTTTTAGGGGCCGAATCTGTATTCGGCTCCCACGGTAGTTTCCTTTTAGGGGCCGAATAAATTGAGTAATATATGGTTGGTATGTGTAGGTAAGGAGGGTATTATTCGGCTTTCAAAAGAAACAGATATAGAGGCCGAATGTACATTCGGCCCTCACGATAGTTTATAAATAGAAGCCGAATATATTAAACGGTAAAGAACTTAGACAACCACAATGCAAAGATGAAAATACAACAATAATAATAAGTAAACCAAACTATTATTGACCGCTTCCAAACATTTCACCAAACTAATTCATTGACCGCTCTCAATCTTTGATAACATTCAACAAACTTGAATTCTCGGTGATGGATAAGGTAATATCGCTGCCGAGCTAGATTGAAAACTTCTTCGCGTGATACACCTCTATTGCTTTGGGCCATTGCTCTTCTAATTCGGACGAACTCAGCTATTTCTCCGCTAATGTGGTTCCACCGAGTTCTAATTTCATTTTCATCTCTATCATTCGGATTATTCGTAGCACTCACGAACACATCAAACACACGGTTCCAAAACGGCGCTTGTCCGGGTACCACAACACCCATCAAGCCATTCAATGATTCACGCATGAAAGAATAAGTAATCCCAAGATCTTCTATGTGGGTATAATTCCTCGCCATTTTGGAATAGCAAAAAACTTGAAAAATAAATTGGTATAACAACCTTTAGAAGTTGTGTCGAAACCTTATATAGAGGAGCCCCAACGGATCTATTCTTGAACTCCAACGGATCTATTTTCGAACTCCAACGGATCTATTTTTGAACACAATAACTCTTTTTTATAGTATTAAACATTCGGCCTTCAACATCTCACACTAATAGAAGCCGAACTAACATTCGGCTTCTAATTCTACATAAATAGGAGCCGAATATGTATTCGGCCCTCACGATAAATTTTTTTAGAGGCCGAATGTTTGGGTGTAAAAATTATTGAAAATCTGTGTAACATTCGGCCTCTAAAATCTAGGTATTTAGGGGCCGAATGTTTATTCGGCCCTCACGATAAATTTTTTTAGAGGCCGAATGTTGGGTGTAAAAATTATTGAAAATCTGTGTAACATTCGGCCTCTAAAATCTGGGTACTGTAGGGGCCGAATGTAGATTCGGCCCTCACGATAAATTTTTATAGAGGCCGAATGTTGGGGTGTAAAAATTATTGAAACTCAGTGTAACATTCGGCCTCTAAAGTCTAGGTATTTTAGGGGCCGAATGAACATTCGGCCCCCACGATAGTTTCATATTAGGGGCCGAATGTACATTCGGCCTCCACGATAGTTCCCTTTTGGAGGCCGAATGTGACATGCATATTGATTCCCAAACATAACAAATAACATAACCACATAACAAAGCATTGCATACATAGATTAAGAGTTTAAAGTTTGTTAACAAAACAAAGGATTCTAAAACAAACATGAATAACAAAGTTTTTCAAATTTAAGAGTATTAAAGATAAGAGTTGAAAGAATTCAAGCATTAAGAGTTTCATTGTCCACGCCCTCTTTTCGGGCGACCACCTTGATCATCAGCACCACCGGCTCCGCTCGAACCTTCACCCTCCTTGCGCGGCCTCTTGCTTGCCATTGTGTCACTAGCATAGCTGTTAATCAATTGTTCCCATTCATCATGGCAGCCACTCCATTCGTCCATATTTATAGTTTTTTTGTTCCCCATCCTAACCCTCATTTTCTTCAAAAGCCCCCTAGACTTTGAAAGCTGTAGACAATTCAAATCAAAACAAAATGCTATCAGTATTACTTGCACAACCTTATGATATCAAAACTTGACAACTTCAAAATACTTACAAATAACTGTTTCGCCTTCTCGAAAACTGAGGAAGCTTTCTTTTCAGATTTGGCCTTGCTAGATCCTTCCGTGGCCTCTTCCGCACTCCTTTGCTCAGCTACTTTGGCTTGGGATTTCCGATTAACAATAAGAGGGTGAGAAATCTTATTGTACCACTCCATGTAGCCATCAGCCGTTTCAGCTGGATCGTCCGAGATGAGTTGAAGTCCCTCCACACGAATATTGTTGGAGTCAAGTGAGTTCCACAGTGCAACCTTTGGTTCAGGATCATAGTTGCCACACCATGAATGGTCGGTGCTCTTGGTATCATCGCTCCCGCCACCCTTTGCATTCAACTTGAACTTACTTGTCTCCGCAACCGGGATAGTTTGAACGTATCCCAATTGCCTTAGAATACGGCGGGGATCATACATGCCATAACCAAAGGGAAAGGGTAGAGGACCATAGTACGTAGAAATCGGCAAGTCTCGTTGTGAAACGATCGCACCGAGTTCAGGTTCACGGTTCTCGTAGGGCCTATAGGTGAAATCTTCAGCCTTCATCTGATCTAACCTATTCCTCAAGTCAACCAATCTTGTGCCTTTGTTCTTCATCTTGTTGACGTTCTCTATGAATTTGTATTTCGCCGTGGTAGGCATGGTAGAGTCGACGCTCTCATCGACTTTCTTCACCAACTTCAATTTATCAAAATGATCATAAATCCACCCCTTCATACAATTTTAAAACAAACAATCAACACAAAATATATAAACAAGAGCATATGTGGATAGCACAGTTACATGGGTAGAGATTTACCTGGAATAAGTTCCAATTTCCTCCAAGATTTTTAGTTTCATACCTAGAGGCCTTTCCAAGTTCGTTGATTAGGTGACCAAGCGAGGCGGTTCCCCACGCGTACTCATCAAGAGTGGTGAGATCCCCCAACAACTGCAGATAGTTTGTACTCACCAAGTTCCCCGTGCTGTCCGGAAAGATGAGGGCACCAAGATGGTACAAGACATAAGCCCCAGCGGTATGCCTCACTGCTTCCTCGTCTACAACTCTGTCCTTTGATGGGTTCAAGGTTCCTTCAAACTCTTTCTTCAAGTTCGCCAACTTAAAAAATCTAATCTTGTTTTTTTTATTCATACCCCCAAAGTCTTTTTCATCCACATCTTTCTTGGCTCTACAGCATTCGAGCTCAGCTTTAGGTTTATCCCAACCGAGGACCTTCTTTGCCCAAGGATACATTTCTTCCCAATTCATATCTATAAAACCCACTCCCACTGCTTTACCTCTAACCTTGAGGCCTTGGATGTGTTTCGGGGCGTCGGCTTCTATACCAACCTCACCGAAAGGCATGTGCATTGTTCCTGTCTCCGGTTGAAACCTTTCGACGAGAGCCGAACATGTTATCATATCATTCTCGGGCATACGATTTTCTATTGCCTCCAATAGACCAGATGCCTCCACTAGAGCCCTTACCCCTTGCACCTCATTGTCAAGACTCCATTTGGCAGCTTTCTGAGCTCTAAGTAAGCGGGTTGCATTGGCGGTATCCTACAACCCAACATAAATAAATAAGAAATCAATAACATAAATAAACGAACTGACCATTGTTTCTCAGTCGATACACATACCTTGGTCTTATAGACTACGGAAGCATACGACTCCGCGTAACCAATCAAAACTTCACCACCATCGCGTGGAAGACCATGGGGTTTTCCGTCTCTTCTAGCGTCTAGCAACAAGTCAGGTGCAGGAACATTGCTATGGATGTTACGAGGAGTCGAAACCACCTTCTCTTTGCCTTTCCTTGATGGTTGGGGGGCTTCTTCAACATCTCCTTCAACATCTTTTTCAACATCTTCTTCAATGTCTTCTTGTTCTCTCCCCATCTCCGTAGATGATGGTTCACGGATAAGCACGGCCCCCGGCTTTTTTTGCCTATTTTCAGCACCCAAGGGTTTATCAGGATTGCGACCTACCGGTGTGTCTCCTTTTTTGTGCGGAGAAACTTCCATTTTCCCCTTCTTACTCCTAATATGTGTCATAAATTCAACTTAAAACAACCAATTTCAACTCATACAACAACCACAAAAATTAAAACACCAAAACAAGAAGAATTCAACACATTAAGCAGTACACACAACAATAATTCACAATTGAGCAACATGGTAAGAAAGTGAAATTATTGAAACAGTTGAACATTCGGCCTTCATTTTAATTTTTTTTAGGGGCCGGATGTACATTCGGCCCCTATTCTAATTTTTTTAGAGGCCGGATATACATTCGGCCCCTATGCTAAATTTTTTTAGAGGCCGGATGTTCATTCGGCCCCTATTCTGAGTTTTTTAGGGGCCGGATGCGCATTCGGCCTCTAAAAAAAATAGAAGCCGAATGTTAATCTGTAACGGGTTTTTCTACCCTAAATCCTTCGATTCAAGCATCAAAACAACATGAAACATCAATCAAACACCATAAAAAGCAAATGTGATGAAATGGGTTAGCGAAAATACCCTCGAATCGCTGCCATATCTCCTTTTCCACGCTCGATTCGAGTTTTCTCTTGAACTTGGGCAAGAGTTGGTTCTAACTCTTCCGGGGGAGATTCGGGTTGTTTATCACCTCGACCAGCCTTTTTCTTCGTCTTCACCATGATGATATAGAAGTCACGCGATTAAGTTTTTGAAATCGACGAGGTCGATGATTTCGCGATGATTTTTCGCGATGAAAACGGTTTTTTTTTTTTTTTTTTGAGAAGAAGAGAAGAAAAGAAGGAGAGGAGAGAAGGCGATTTTTTGAGAGAGGTTTTTTTTTTTTTTGGTTTTGTTTTAGGGATAAAATTAAGTATATATATGTTAATTAGTGAAAGGGTATACTAGTCATTTCAAGTGTTAATTGAGGGATAACTTAGTCATTTCATTGCAAGGGCTGAAAGGTAATTTCAGCGGCGGGAGGGCTTGCATACTTTGGGAAGGGCTCAAAGCATGTTTCAATTGGATACAAAGTAAAAGTCCAGAAACTGATTGATTGTCAAATACCAGGCCCAGGATATGGCAAATCAGAAGAATAAGAATCAAAAGAAGAAGAATCAGCTTAAGAAGACGACGAATAAGAAGTAGTCGTTGAGGGTGTTCTACCCCTATCTCAAGAAAAACCCACCCAACCTCTTGGTCTACCTCCACCAGAACCAAAACTTAAGAGGAAAGCTACAAAACCTCGGGAGCCTCGGGAAAAAGCACCAGAACTCAAAGGCAAGCACATTCCTCCACCCAAAGGCAAGCACATTTACAAAGCTATGAGGGGTAGCAAGGAAAAAGGCAAAAATTACATGAAAAGAGCATCCCAACGAGAAGTAGACTGAATTGAATGTTCAAATGCTCTAGCCCGTACAAAAACAAATGTCTGATTGCTCAAATCCAAATCCGTTTAGAAGCTTTGTTTTTGCTTAAAAGTCCTTGCATTTCCACACATCTCAACTGTCCAACATCTCATGACTTCTGTGAACACTGAATTTTGAAAGGGATCGGTCCAAGTTGGATATGACCTCTCTACCTGGATGATATGGACTAGCACATACCTTAGGCCCATAGGCCCATGTCCCGACTCCTGATATAAGTTCCAGTATCCTGTGCCCATATCCTCTCAACTCGGCCAGGACCTGTTCCGCTTCCTCAATCCAAAATCTCTGCAGCGCCAAAATCAGCGCATTTGCAATTGGATACAAAGTAAAAGTCCAGAAACTGATTGATTGTCAAATACCAGGCCCAGGCCCAGGCCCATGCCCAGGATATGTCCTTGCCATCCCGAGTCTTCTAGCCAACAGAAATCTTCCTTTTCATTTCTTTTCAACCGAGTGAACTCAGACAAAACCCTAACAAAGGCGATTCGAAATCCCTAGTTTTTTCCCCTTCCAATTTTTCATTTTTCAGTAGCAATGTTTCGTTCTCTGTGCAAGACTTTGAATCGGAGTAGGATTGTCAATGGAGGAGATCCGAAATCGCTGTCGATTCGCTCACAAAACCCTTCGTTTCTTCTTCTGTTTCATATCAACAAGGTTAGATTTGTATCTTCTTCGTCTTCATTCCTAAACCAGAATGATTCTTCTTCTTCTGGTTTTGTTGTTTCTTATTTGATGAATTCATGTGGGTTAATTGAGAAACAAGCTCTCTCTGCTTCCAAGAAGCTTAATTTCAAAACCACATCCAATCCAGACTCTGTTGTTACCTTGTTTGAATCTTACGGGTTTACTAAACCAGATATCTCCAAAATCATCATTAGGAGGCCAGAATTCCTTTTATCTGATACTCATAAAACCCTGAAACCCAAACTTGATTATTTGAATTCTAAAGAAATCTCCAGACTTGAAGTTGCCAAGGTCTTATCTACCAACCCTATAATTCTATATAGAAGCTTAGAAAAGCATATAATTCCTTTTTTCGATTCCATCAAGAACATTGTTGGTACTGACAGATACGTGTTTGCCGTTTTCCGACGCACCTGGTTTCCATTAGAACAAATTGAGAAAATGATGCTAAACATACAGGTTTTGAGAGGTGAAGGTGTCCCTCAATCAAGCATTGTCAAGTTATTAATCAACCAACCAAGGTTATTTATGATGGGAACTGAAAAGATTAGGAACATTGTGCAGGAGGTTAAGGGTATGGGTTTTGATCCTTACAAATATGCATTTCTTACAGCTGTTCATGTAACCTCATCAATGTCGAAATCGACCTGGGAAAAGAAGTTGAATGCTTACAGGAACTGGGGTTGGTCGGAAGATCAAATTCAAAATGCATTTATGTTACATCCTCAGTGCATGAGGCACTCTCAGAAGAAGATATCGACAGCAATGGATTACCTTGTGAATCAAATTGGTATCAGTTCATTGCTCATTGCCAGATGCCCAGTACTTTTGAATTATAGCTTGGAGAAGAGGATTATACCTAGGTGTTCTGTTTATCGAACTTTAGTCTCTAAGGGTCTCATTGAAAAGGATCAAACTCGCATAACTTCACTTTTATCCATATCCGAGGAGTCTTTCTTAAAGAAGTTTGTGATCAAGTATGAGAAACAGGCTCCTGAACTATTGAAGGTAAGCCACTGTTAACAGTCCATGGCGATGATAATTTGTATGTTTATTCTAAGTTCTAGAGAGTATTTTGCAAATTTGGGTCATTCTGATGAATATTTGCTTTTTGTTTCTTTCAGGTCAAAGAACTCTCATGAGAATATTTCAGATGAAGCGGGCTCAAATAAACAAAGATTTCTCTGGAAAAGGTATATCCTCTTAAATTTTCTCCATGCTCAACATTTCACAACCCTCTCCGAACACTCACAAATTTAAAATATAGTGGATTGCATAGTGCTAGCTTTGCACAAACTTAGTCTCATCCCTGTGTTATAAAGAGAAGAATAAGGAAGACAAAATGGTATGGCGACAGTACACCACCAATATGGGTTGTTGTCAATTTACAGGCACCCCATATTGGAGCAGCCAGTGCACCCACCACATGGGTAGTCGATTTTTTCACATGATGCTTTAAATGCTTTGTTGAAATTCGTCAAATGATTCAGTTGTTTTACCATACAATCAGATAGAGAAACTCAGCCCAGTACTCATGGGCCTGTATATGGGTCTGACTCGACATGTGCATCCAATACTTAGCATACAAGCAGAGAAATACTGTGAAACTAGTATTCAGCGCATACATACACAGCCAAAATGTTGTGCTCCAACATTTCTTGACAGACTGCCTTCCTCTTTGCTTGATGTCTTGCACTGG
>JAJJMA010046418.1:0-17711 GCA_023529015.1 Papaver nudicaule
TGTATGCCCTTTATTCAGCACAGCTGAGTAAGAAACTTCGAGACACAAAGTCGCCCTCTAACTCTCAGGTCACTGATCGCACTCAGTGTATACCCTCTATTCAGAATAACCATTATCTGAGTAAGAAATTTTGAGACACAGAGTAACACTCTAATTCTCATCTCAATAATGGTGCCCACACCAAGGTATGCACTCACTGAGTTAACTCAGTGTGCGCCCTTTACTCAGAACAACCGTTGTCTGAGTAAGAAATTTCGAGACACAGAGTAGCACTCTAATTCTCAGAACTCACATACACAGACTCACCCCTAGCTAGGGTGTGGAATGAGTTGCGAGAGATCCATCAAAGGTTACTCGAGTCTTATTACAACTCGTAATATCAAGCATGCACACAATTACCTAATCTAAAAATAACAAATACGCGCATTCATCCGTTAAAACATACCTTAATTAACAACAATCATAAGTTTAAAGGACTATCTGATTGATCAATTACACCTTTTTTATTATGCTATCTGATTAATCAATTATGTTTTTTTTTTAATTATTATGCTATCTGATTAATCAATTATATTTTTTTATTATGCTATCTGATTAATCAAATTATATCTTTTGTATGCTTTGTATGTTTATATCTTCGGTTAATCGAGCCATACCTTTGCTCTAAATAACTAACCATTATTCTAAGTTTGATGATTGATGCTCAGATTCCTCTTTTGTCTCTAAGCTGAATCTAATGAAGTTACGTGGAAAACACCATACTGTTTGAAAAAATGACCATAATGCTACCAGCTAGCTCTAGCTTACATCCGTAACACAAAGAGCCGAGTCTAAGAACAAAGCTCTGCAAATTGACAGAAAGAGCCATCCAAGAAATGACTAAATTCGCTTCAGACTATAGCACCACTCACTACAGGTCAATGAAAGATGATTTGCATCATGAAAAACGAGCTCTAACTGCATGAAGGAAACCCCACTCCTCGACTCAAGGCATAATGAGATGACGTGCACAATGAATACAGTTCAATAACAACAGGCAAACAACTGGGGCAGAATATGTGAGAAGCCAAAAGAGTTTTTCCAGGAGTCGTATCACACCGACAGATGCTACATCCATTAAATGGTGAGAGGTTTGAGTTACACGGACACACAATGATCCTCACGCTGCTGCACAGATGACCCTCACACTGCGGCGTACTTGATTCTCATGCTGCTGCGCACATGATCCTCACGCATAAACAACAACAAAATAAACGAATCACCACAAAGAGCTCCCGAGCATCATATCATGCTTACAACTTGTGAAATGTTTTATCACGCACCAAACACCAAGTTCTCCCAGCTGGGGCAAATACTCATCTTCAACACAAAACTCACAAGGGGCACGCTTACAAAGCCTCATAGCAATTAATGGGGCAAGAAGATATTAATACAATAATAGCGCCACACAAACTATGGTTGTGGGGCACAAGAAGCCCGAGGTATAAAAGCCGCACTCGGATGAAAAGGCTAATTCAACATTTCCGTGGAATTATCATCATAGCAGAGAACAGGGGCAAAGTATATATACTTTTATATATATGTTCTCTACTATGATTTCAATCCCACAAATAAAAATGAAATATCACCAACAAGTAGCGACAATAACAGCAATACACAACAACCACCAAAGGCTTTGAAGAAGAAGAAAACAAAATGAAAGATTTTCCTAGTACTAAGGACTAAGTAGGACTCAGAGAATGAAAAGAAAAAAAATGAATAAAAGTAAATGAGTTTGTATGTTTCCGGTTCCTATACATAGATAGAAGTCAAAAATAAATTGACCAGCACGAATTCCAAGGAAGATGAGGCGCAACGTGGGTGTAAATGGGAAGAAATGAGGTATCGTTACCATTCTACCCTTGGGGCAACCCAAATCCGAATGCAAACTGACAGGGGCAAACTGTTGGTACAAAGTACCCGCCACCCACGTGTAAGCATCTGAAAAGAGGAGGCAGGTTAACCATGATAGGAGTGTGACACAAGATAAGGGTGAGGCACCAGAAGTCTCAAAAGGGTGAGGCACCAGAAGTCTCAAAGGGTGAGGCACAAGAAGTCTCAAACTATGAGTACCAAAAATCCCCACCAACGCATGGCGCAAGATTAACCACGGAGCAACATAATAAGCTACACCGACACTCACCTCAGCAAAAATAAGAAGACCTAGCAACTAAGTAAGGATGATAGGGTAATTACTTAGAGATATGGATTTGAGTGGTGGTAAAAGGAGTGATGTGTTCCCTTTATCTACCACTCCCTCATAAAACTAATATCCTATAAATATAAAAGAATGTAAAGAGAGAAAGGGGAAGATCTTTGGTGGGAGGTGAGGCATGGTATTGACTCTCTATACTACTCCCTCACAAAGATTGAGAACCCATCGATGAGAAGCTATACTTTGTAATGAAACCACAATCAATACTAAATCAAGATATTCTCTTATTCATGTTTTATTTCTTATCTATTTGTTAAATTACTTGTTTGTAATTGTATTACTTTCACATAAATTTCATATCTTCTAGAGTTATGATCTTGTTCATCGTTTATAACTTGTATGTTTGTATCTAAAGGCTAGGTTACTTTTCGGTACAAACACATTTGTTTCTTTATGTACATGCATTATTTCTAGTCGTACTGTAAACTATTTTGTAGTCTGCATTAAATCTGTTTCTGGTGATAGGTCCATAGTACTCTCCCAAAATCTGAGTATTGCCTTCAAATTTAATATGAAAGTCCTCAGCTGGAACTGCCAAGGTTTTCTTGGTAAAAAAACTAGAGACCATTTAGGATATCTGAATTCCATCCATAATCTAGATATAATCTTTCTATAAGAGATGAAAATCAATGACTCTAGAATATACTTCAGCTTACTAAATACTTGAACTTCCCTAATAATTGTTATGTCCCATCCATAGGCACAGCAGGTGGTTTAATCCTCTTATGGAAAGATGAATTTAAGCTTGAAATAGTTCATAGTTCTACCAAAATGATCCATGCATTAGTCACCAATAACTCATCCAAAGGTGAATGGTTTTTAAGCTTCTTGTATGGTACTCCCTCCAGGCATGAACAGTTAGATCAATGGTCTTATATTAATGACCTAAGCCATGGAGTTATTATTCCATGGGTCTTACTAGGAGACCTAAACATCACTCTAGAGGCTGAAGAGAGACAAAACCAAAGTATTAGTACTCAGACCCCTGCTGATGTTCTTAACCTTATTAGGGATTCTGATCTAATGGACTTAGATTTCAGTGGCAACCCCTTTACCTGGAGTAGTAATAGCCATGGAACTGGATTTTATAAATCCAGATTGGATAGAGCTTTTGTAAATAGTGAGTGGAACATTGTTTTTCCTGATGCCTCTCTTTTATATTTATCTCAGAATGGAAGTGATCATACACCAATTATGTTAAGTCTTTATAATTGTGTCAGTAACAGGTAAGAACTGGAATTTTTTCGAGAACTGGCTTCAAAATGAATCATGTAATGAGGAAATTAAAAGAGCATGGTTTTCTAACTTTGTGGGAGTCAAAGCTGACTAAGTGCAAGTCGTACCAATTACTGGTAAACTCAGGACTTCGCATAAAAATAGAGATTTAAGCGATAAGCTTGTGTATCTCTTTTAAGCTTGGTCTAAGGATTGAGCCGGGCAATCGCCATTTAAACCAATGAGAATAGTCTAAGGATTGAGCTATGCAATCGCCGTTTAGACTGAGGGGATTTCAGCAACCCTCTGTGGCAATAGTCAAGTACATATGACTTTCTGTATGCCATAAATATAAGAAATTGGCTTGTGGCATATAATGCACCAATCCCCTGAGTAATATAGACATATGAATGTGCAAAATAATATGATTCATAGCTATGAGCCATGATTAAGAAATGTAGCACTGATTATAGAAGCAAGTCCATAATCAGGAAAACAGGTGATTGATGCTAACACAGCGTAGCCACAATAAAGAATGCATGAGCATTGCCAATTCAAGGCCTAAAGATAGTACACATGAATGATAATAATCTATGTTACACAGCATAATAATCTTATTAGAAAGTTAGATATAGGATGTATGAGGATGAACCATAACATTACGTCATATTCAGATTTCTAGACAGTTTGCACGTCACTTGCTCTAAAAATCGTCCAGGCCAGCTTATATTTCTAAAAATTATGAAATTTTAGTATGTCATGGGAAACTCGCTGATGAGAAAATTTCATGAAGGAAGTTTCTCCTGAATCCTCAAGGATTAGTCCGTAAAAATCATTCTTTGAGACAATTCGTAATCTGCCAGATTTCCGAATTTGATTAGGAAACTATAATATCATGGATTCAATAAAGACCATACTCATCTAGGACTTGGATCAGTGGGACCCATAAGTAGAGGTAGCTCAAAGATGAAGAAGTGGGACCCTCAATCTATGGCGTGTGATAAAAATGGGCCATAGCATTGTTTTATAGGCGACCTATGAAAGTGGGGTCTACAAGAAGAGTTGCGCTAGCAATAAAAGTGGGGTCGTGGCAAGAGCCACGGCCAAGGGATGAAAGTGGGGTCGTGACAAGAGTCACGGCCAAGAGGGAAAGAGGTGGGGTCGTGGTAACAACCACGACCAAGCCACAAAAGTGGGGCCACGCATTAGGCATGACCAAGCTCTAAAAGTGGGGCCGCCTAAACTACAGCCAAGCCAATAAAGTGAGACCATGATATCAGGTTATAGCCAACCAAAGAAAGTGGGACCAGACCTAAATCATAGTCATGCAATAAAAGTGGGGGCGCGACATGAATCACGGCCAAGGCCAAAGTGTGGGGTCGTGGCATGAGCCACGACCAAGACAAAGTCAGGGACGTGAGTTTAGGATGGGATGGTCGTGTGGGCCATCCACACATGGACGTGAGCTAGGCAAGGTGTTAGGTGCTTAAAACACCTATTCAAGAGTACCTTATTCATACACTTATGTCTAGTTAATGCCTTATACATTGGTTATTTAACGTTGTTTTCTATTTTGCAGGTACTTTAAAGTAATTTGATATATAAGGAAGCAAATAAGAGCTCAATTCATCATCTAGAGACAATGAGAATCAATGGACAGGAGGCTAGAGAGACACAGAACTCTATTGTGTCAAGAGCAAAATCACTGGAGGCAGCCAGACTCACTAAAGGGGCAACCATTTAACATCAGATTATAATTACTGGAGCACCAGCGATATCAGTTCGAGGCAGCCGCTTAAGATCAGTTACAATTTGCTGGAGCAGACGTCAGTTTACACTCAGGGCTACCATTTGCTCTCATTTAACCAAAAATCAGACCGCGTCCAGTTTATTCATGTTGTGTTGTTGCGTTAGAATCACTGAACCAGGTGCCAAGGTTCGTGCATCGAGTTCACAACCATGAGTTCAGGGTAGTTTGCCAGGGCTTATCAAAGACAACAGAAGACTAGGTCGGGATTCAGTCATTGCCAAGGGTTCAGTTAGGCCATGAAAATAGGGAAAGAAAAAGAGGTTGTGCTGTTGGGTTTAGCCTGAACGAATGAAAAAGGAGAAAGCTTAGATTTCTGAATGATTGGGAATGTTGATTTCTGTGTGTGTGAATGAATTGTTACAGGGAAGGAGATTTATGAGGCTAGAAGAAACAAAGAAGGCTCAGTCTGTATCAACAGCAGTACACGCAATCGAATTGTTTGAGGAAATGCCTGAATGACTAATTCTTGCATACACCTGAACTGAGTTGCTGCCACCAGCTTGCTATTGTCTGTAGGTTGTGTTCCAAGGGTTTTGGTGGATCCTTGTGAAGGTTTAGGGTATGAAATTGAAGGCAAGAAAACAACAAAACTTGGGTACCAAATGGGCTGTGAATTTGGCCAGAAATCAGGCAAGTTTGAAACTAAGTTGGGTCTGAATTAACGATAGAAGTTTGGCTTCAGTTCAAGTCAGAATAACAAGGGAAAAGAAGGACTGCCAGGTCACTGTCAGACAAACTCTTCAGGGTTGTTCAAAGAGATTTTCAGAAAGGAAGAAGAACAGAAGATTGTGTACAGACTTACGCCAGTTTCTGGGCTAAGATCTCTGTGTTGCTGCCATCAGGGTTTGCTTCCGCTTTAGTCAGGTGTGTGCGTGTTTGCCATGGGTTTCTGGTGGGTGTCCGAGAAGAAATAGCATAGGTATTGATGTTCAGAACCACATGGAAGACGGGTCAGAGTTGTAGAGTTTTGGGTCAGTTTTGGGACTCAGTTGAGTGGGTTCCCAGGGCAGTCTTGCAAGAAGTTTTGGACTGAATCAGAGTCCAGTTTGGCCTTGGTTTTATTAGGTTCTGAAGTCGGCAGGAAATTGGAGTATAAAAGAAGAAGAATTAGGGCGCAGAACACATATCTCATATCATATCGCAGACACACAGAAACTGCCACAGAGAGGAGCTTTGCTCCTCTCCATAATGATACAGCAGTCCATTCATCTTCACCAGCACATCATCTTATCACCACCATCACCTGCACTTGCATCCACCAGTTCCTTTGCATACCACTGCATACATCCAGCACCAACTCGAGCCAGTTCCATCACCACCACCACCAGCACCACCACCACCATCAACACCACCACGACGTACACCACCAGTTCACACCATCCACCACTGCCAGGAGCTTGAGGAGTTGTTGTCCATACACCACCAGTCACAATTAGGCTTTGTTTTTCTCACTTTGAACTCCTCTTTTTGAATTTATTGTTGAGAACATGATTTCTTTTTGTAGCTAATTTCTTGTTTGGTTTGGGATGATTTTGAAACTATTTTGATTTGAGTCTTTATGCAAGTTAATCTTTCTTGAAAGTTTTGTGTTATTGTTTGTCTTCTACGATGATTATAACCATGGATTGCTTGCATGATATTTAAGTGCACATTGAATGGATTGCTAGTAATATTATTGCTAGATTATTGAACCTCAATCCGTAATTGTTGAGGTGATTTATCATAAGTATCATAACATTAACGTTGCGGAGGGATCCCGTGGACAATAGTGTGTAGATGATAACCCTAAATTCACATGTCGAGCTTATGAACATGTGGTTAGGATCAATCCAACTCATAGAACATATCGGTTAGTTTCGTTACACTTTGAGAGCTTATTCAAAGTGGCTTGATTTACTAGGATTTTTTGGAGAACTTATTCTACAAAGTTATTTTGGAGTCCATATAGACTAGTTGAGCTTATAACTTGTCTAGGGTTGTTAATAAACGTATTTTGAAGAAGATTGCGCTTGTATGATTAAATTGATTTATATTCAATAGTGGATATTGATTCCTCAACCATTCTCATCCCATACTTGTTTCATTACCTTGCATTCATTCATTCAGAAAATTAGATTCACAACTTAGCTCTCTCCCTCAGGAACGAACCTGCTTATCCATACTATTATTTAGTTAAGAAAAGTAAGGAATATATTTTTGTATGAGTTCGGCACTCATCACAAGGTTAGGATGCGAGTTTTAGGGCAAGCAAAGGATGGACGTGAGCTTGCTAAGCAAAGGAGATGCGTGGGCCAGCTAAGCAAAGAGATGCGTGAGCTAGCTAAGCAAGGGAAGGGACGTGGGTTTAGGATAAGCAAAGGGACGCGAGCTTTAGGATGGGATGGGATGGATGGCTAAGATGTGTCCGAGAAGGGTATAGGTTGGATGAGACGTGTGCATGAGCATAGGCTAAGGCACGTGCACAGGCACATGCGCATGCATAAGCTAAAACGCGTGCATAGGTACAGGCGCATGCATAGGTGTTTTACGTGTAGGCTAGGGATGTGGACCAAGCTACTAGGCTATGGTCGTGAAAGATCAAAATATGGCTATGGTGACCAACTTTCTTATCCCTATTGTAAAATAAATTCATACCTTGTCTCGAGTTATTCCAAGATGCCAAAATTGATGCAAATTACTCTTGCAACCTCCTCGCCAAAAACCACCATCAACATTTAGTCCCCTGCGCAGCATGGAACCGTGAGTGTTCCAGGATGAGCATATGTTGATGGACTATCCACGCCTGCATAGACTCTTTAATCGCGAACATGAAGCCCAAACAGGACCTAAAGACTAAGCCCGCTTGAACAATATCCAGTCCTAACAAGATTAGGACTCCCAATCCAATCCTTGGGACGCGTGCATATATATATATACGCAGGTTTTTTTTTTTTTTAGGTGAGTTGCCTTCCCCTTTCTTCTTGAGCCTTGATCTTCCCTTTTTCCACAAACGCAGAATTTTTGTAGAGTGGAGGATCAAGATGGCTGACAATGAATCCCACAGTTATTCTCATGTTGGTGATGATGCTATCTCCAACAGGTCCAAAGGAAGTTCCTCACATCAATGATGAATTTGAAACTCGTTTGGCAAATTTAGCTCAAGTTGCAATTCCCCAGAATCAAGCTAAGATTTTTACAAGTAATCCTGGTGCTCCAATGGTTATTATCCCATCACGGGTAACTCGTTTCTGTCTTTAGAGAGGTGACTTTAGTGCTTCCACCATCGTTTACCGCTCTCCGCAGAAACTAATCGATTCATGGCTTCTGTATGCCCAGAAGATGCTTGACATCCCAGCTGTTAAGAAGTTTTTAGAGAATGCCACAATCTTTCATGCTTTAAAGAGCTCGACTGCTTCCTTCATAATTAGGGATAAACGTGCTTTAGCTGCTCTTCTGACTCGTTGGTGTGGTGGCACAAATTCGTTCATATTCGCGTGGGGAGAGCTTGTAATTTCACTGGAGGATGTGGCAGCATTACTACGACTCCCAATTAATGGGGAGCTCAGTATTACCCTGAACACGGGTGAAAAAGAGGTACATACCCATCTGAGGAATATGGATGAAACTTTAAACAAGCATGACAATGCTTATGGTTCGTGGATGGTTTACTGGTCAAAACCCAACAATGACTGTACTTCGTTATTGTCTGTTGTTGCGTTCCTCACACTTTGGTTATCAAAAGACGTCTTTGAAAACCATCATGGCTATAGGAAGCTGAAACTTATGTTTATCTCTTATGCCATAAGATTGGCTCAAGGTATTCCTCTACCCATTGGGTCTTTGTTTCTTGGTACCTTGTATACACAGCTCTCTACTTTGTCAGCGCATATGAAGCTTTCAAACGGTATTGCAAAGATTGATACATTTATACCCACCAACTTCATACAAGCTTGGATGTATGAGCATTATCCTGGTTATGCCCCAAACTTGTCTTCTAAAGACAAAGCTTTGCCAGACCATGCTCGAATTGTTCGTTGGATGAATAAACCCACTTCGAAGGATTTTCTTGCACTTATGGATGACGAGAAAGCAGTGGTTTTCCGTCCATGGACTTCAATCCCCGGAGGTGTAGCTCAACTTCGATCATTTGGTGATGCTCCAAGTAATATCCCAGCAAAGGTTCTTCTTGTGGATGGATTTCCTACTGAAGCAGAGAAGATTTTTATGATAAGTTGTTGTAGTTGTTACCTCCTCGGTATTAGTGAAGCAGGGCACTACACTATCAACGCGTATAATATTGACCGGGGAGCTCGTTAGATGAGCTTTGACCAGGATGTCCCATTGCATCGGGGTGCTCCTCCACATAATATCAAGGAAGTTCGCACCAAATTACTCAGTCCCGTGTTATTCCACCCGGGAAATAGAGTACCATCGATCACCGAAACAGGCAGGCAATTTCGGAACAACCAAATAAAGTTATATAGAAACTTTATGGCTCTTCCTAAAGAAGCATGCGCAATTCCCTCCAAAGATGACTTGAAACCATACCCTTTGCTTAAATATTCCACTCTTAAGCGCAAAATAGGAGATATGGATGAGCGGGTAATTACCTTGTACTTTGGAACACTTGCATGAGCTTGACTTATAATAACTTTGACACCTTGTTCATGTGTCTTTTGTGCAGCAAAATCCATCACCTAACCCGAAGTTCGCCAATTCTGGAACACAGATGTCTGTATCTTTCAGTGCTAGTCATCTCACAGGAGGGTCATCATTCTTCCAAGCTAAGAACAGCTCCATGGCGGCTCCTTTAAGTTCTAATCAAGTCCCCAGTCCATTCGCAAATGATTGGGTAAAGGTAAGGCTTCATCTCGTTTGCTATACTTTCACTTTTAGTAGAAAAGTAAAAATCCCGTCAGATTTTCCGGTTTCGGGTCACGTCACGAGAATGACCATAAAATCTTCATCCGACATTGGATTTCGATGGTTGACCCCAATTTAGAAAAAGGACTTCAGTAGCTTTCACCTCAAAAAAGAAAATCTGAATTTCATGCCTTTTTGCTCGTTATTTTATGTGCCACAAGTTGGCGCAACGTCCGGAAATATTGCAGACTGCACGCTGTTCAGTAAAAAAATCATTCCGGCCAGTAGATTTCTTAAAAAATTAAGCCCTGTTAGCACGTGATAGAAAACATCCATACGAACAACTTTCGTGAAGGAAACTTTTCCAAATTACTCACGGATTTGTACAGTTTTTGAGTTTTCTGCAGTACTTCGTAAGAATTCAGACGTCAGAAAACTCCTTCTTTAGAAAACGTCTCGAATCCTTTGTAATATCTCCTTTTGATGGCTCTTCTTCTTTATTCGA
Organism: Papaver nudicaule; assembly: GCA_023529015.1. NCBI lineage: Eukaryota > Viridiplantae > Streptophyta > Magnoliopsida > Ranunculales > Papaveraceae > Papaver > Papaver nudicaule. Next base: position 10,627 of record JAJJMA010046418.1, read on the forward strand.
TGTAGGATGGACCTGATACAGGGTTCGAGGAGTTTTCATTTGCTCCCTTAGGGCAAAGCTCGGTGCTCAATGAATCAACTCCGAATACACCATGCCAATCCACTGACGTGATCACGGAGCAGAATAAAAGTGGAGAATCCACAGGGCCTAAATCCTACGTGACACAGGTTACTTTTTATCGACTCTTTCAATTCGAAATAAAATATTTAGTATTTTATTTTCACCTTATTTGTTCTTGCAGCCTTCTGAGGATAATGAAGAAACGAATGACGCTACTTCGTCGGCAAAAAGCTTAGTGATGTTCAAAACCTTAGTAAAGAATTTGACACGGTTGCTGATAAGAGTCTTCCCCTTGTCGAGGTAAACTCAATCATCTTCTTATGCTAAGTTTTCATCATATAGCTTGAAACATATTATTAAACTCCCGTTTGCTTTGAACTTTCTTTCCGTTTGTCGATAATGAAACACTGGCCTATGAGAATACCGACATTGTTGGTGTAGATGCTCCAACCATGTGGGCCCTTCAGGCGTTTCCTCATGCCGGTGTGGCCTACAATCCTCCCCATGAAACGACTCTTCCTGGTCATAAGCTAGTGGGAGGATTTAATGTCCCAGAGGAACACGTCCCACTGTATAACAAGATATGGAATCGCTAAGGTCACTTTATTATTGCTGGAAAAAGTGTCCACTTCTATACGCTCATAGGTATTGTGGCTGACCTTATGGGATTGATTTCGAAGATGAATGCCACCCCACTAAAAGATGTGACCAATGAGGCGTTAGATGAAGCAGAGGAGCTGATTGCTACATTTGAAACTTTCAAACTCAACTTGTCATGGCTTCAGGCGAGAATCCAATATGTCCGAACAAGGCGCGCTGCTGTTGGCAAATTCACCCATGATTTGGTGAAACAAGAAGAGAGAAATTATGCTGCTAAAGCTGAGGAACTCAGTAAGTTGACTGAAGAGGTGAAGAAGAAGGCTGTCGATATTGCTCAAATAAAGAAAGCAGCTGATGAGGGAGCAAAATCTGCACTAGATGGTTGTTTCTGAAAGGTTTCAGGAGCAAAACATTTTCTCAGTAGAATTTTTTATTTTGCTTTTATTTGGTTTATTGAACAAATGGTTTGTAGGAATTGATTGTTTTGAACTCATAGGTTTTGAATTTGAATTTTGAATTAAATTGCTAAAAGGCAAGAAATTGCTTGCACTTTTCTTTTGAAGGAATTGGAAATTACAGGAATAAGTAAACTCTAATGAATCTTCATATCTTCTTGAGCCATTTTCCATTGATCACCATGTTTGAGAGCCTCTCTTGTATTGCACTTATCATGTATTGTGCATTAGGCATGACTCGAGATATAATATAAGGTCCCTCCCAGTTTGATGTGAACCCCAGAATAGAAGCTCCTCTTCGATTAGTGCGTCGCATAACCTTATCCCCTTCTCGAAAAGTCTTACGCACCCATGACATCTCAGGTGTCTTTTGCCTATATGACCGTTGCTTTATTCGGGCCCACTTTTCTGCAGCTGCGGCCCTGCCTTCCCCACGAGGTGTCTCAGAGGGTTTGATAGACTTGATGCAATCAAGTCCCCATGTCAGAGAATTATCTAGTGTTTGTGTAGGGACACGTTGGATAGGATTCCCGTTAACTAAATAATTAGGAATAAAATATTTCAAATCACTTTCACGTACCTCTTTGAATATCACCAGAATTTCTGACCCCACATGGTACTCCAGCTTTCCCACGTTGCAGCTTCCTTGGTCAAACATGAATTCTTGGCCCTTGATGATTACTGGTGAGACTGTAGGCACAAATCTCTTCCCATGGAGCCAGGGACGCCCCAAAATCATATCATGCTCCTCATCTTCTTTGATTACATGGAACTTTTCTTTGGTGCGATTCGAGTCCACCCTCAGATCCAAAGTAACATGACCATATACATCTTGGAGATTCCCTTTTGAATCTTTCATCATTGTGGGATATAAATAACATCCCGTCTAGAAATCCCTATTGCTTGGAGTGTTTTGATTGGAATTAAGTTAACCATAACACCAGCATCAATTTGAACTTTCTTGAAATTTGTACCTTTGAGACGAGCAGAGATGAGTGGTATTGGGACGCGCTTCCCTCCTGCCATCATCTCTGGTGTAACTTCATCAGGCTTTGATTGAGTTTCTTCATGTCTTTCAGGTACATGTAGTTCTTTACTGCTAGCAATCCAGTTGAAGGCTGCGAAAATGTTTCTTCGTTGGTGCTTGAAAAAATGCAAGAGCTCGCATAAATTCTCTATCAAATAATTAGCAGTTTGCTTGACAGATTCCCCGGAGACAGTGAAATTTCGAATGTTAGGTTGATGTTGACGTTGAGGTTGATGCTGAGGGAGTGGATTCTTATGCACACCCTCAGTCCCCAAGTTCAACTCCCCTGACTCAATCTTTTCATTGAATATTTGCTTGAGTCGATGGCACTCGCTGGTGGGATGATTGACGAATGTATGAAAATGACAATATTTGGGATCAATCATTTCTTGTGTTGTAGGCTCTCTCCGTACAGGAGGTAACTTGATAGCACCATCTTGAATCCACGCTTCCAGGAGCTCTATCACTTCATCCATTGTACAAGGGAAATCAGGAATTTTAGGAAATTCCCTCTGTTGTCGTGGTGCTTTTGGTGCAAGAGTATTAGCTGGGACCCGCGCAGGAGCCTGGGATTGTGTTGGGGCTGCACGTTTTTGTTGTGGGGCCTCAGGAGTAGGCGCCTTTCTCTTAACACCTTCAGTGACGGCATGAACTGAGGGAAGAGAGCTATATTGCTTGTTGACGAGTCGTTTGCTGGCACGTGTCTCACCACGACTTTCTTCAACCTTCACAGGTCTGGGCCTTTCTAGTAATGCAGGCGCAGTAGTAACAGATCGTTTGGCGGATTTATGGAGCTTGGTGAAATTATTAATCTCCAGATTCTCCAATAAGGCTCGATATACTGGTATCATTCCATTGATGCAAAGCTCCACCAACTGCAACTCTGTCATGTTTGGATCATTGCAATCCACTGCACGAGTTCTGAACCTCGTCACATAATCATCTGGATGTTCATTGTTTCTCTGATAGAGTCTCCCCAAATCGGGGAGAGTGAGTTGCTCAGACACAAAGAAATATTTCTTGAGGAAAGCATTAACCATCTGGCTCCAGCTGAGAATACTGTTGGGAGCTAGATTATTATACCAAGTGTAGCCTTTCCCGTCAGAGATTTCGAGAATTCTTTGAGACATACAGATTGGTTTCTTTCATACACTCTCAATGATTTTAGGAAACGAGATATATGTTCTCGAGCATTTCCAATACCATTATACATTGAGAATGAAGGTGTGACATATCCTTCGGGAAGAGATTCGCGTTGAACTTCAATTGGATATGGAGGTTGATGACGATGAAACAAATCTGAATTTTCCACAAGTGACAAAGTTGTGATGAGAACTTGTGCTTGCTCCAGGTGTGGTGTGGACATGGATGTCTTGGTCATCTGGGATGACGTGAATTTGAGAGGGACCCATCCTGTTGACGTTGACAGGGGGTTCTACACGTGTTAGCCCTAGATTTGTTGGTGGCGTCAATTTTTCTGAGAGAGTCCTCAAACAAGTCAGCAACTCCAATTGGGTCTTCACCATGTTGTTCTGACTTAGGGCTAGATCTTGTTGAGTCTTCATGAGATCCGCCATGCTAGGTGAATTTTCAGTACTCCTTGTTTCTCCAGTGCGGGGCCCAAAGAGAAAAGCTTCTGTGCGGCTTGAGATAGGAGTGTAAGGAGATGGAGAGGTGGTAGCAGTGGTGGTCCCCACAACATGGGAAGGGTAGGCGTGATAGCAGGGGATAGAGGTGAGGTGGACCCCACAACACGAGGTTGGGCGGCCATGAAGGAAGGGGATGAAGTGGACCCCACAATATGAGGTGAGGTAACCACATTAGGATTTTGAGACGTGATGTGGTTCACATTTAAGGTGGTGGGGCCAGCAGAGTTGGTGAAAACGGAGGGAGTAAAGTTTTACGGGAGTACACTTTTTTCTAAACAACCACCCATCTCAAGTACAAGTGGGACCCAACTTATGGTTGATCACTAAAGTACTGAAATTACCTAAAAAGATCCGTTTACAAAACTAAGATACCATAAGGTGGACCCTCATGAGGGTAAAACAATAAATTGATAATATTTGATTTTTCCCATCCAATTATACGAATATTCTTACTCAAATTTGCCAAAAATGGACTTGTTTAAGGATTCTTCAAAGATTCAACCTTAGATTTGCCATAAATGGGTACGCTCAGTGTTTGTTTTTCCATGATTGTTTGTATTTTAGTCACATGCGACCCTTAAAGATCCAACCTGAAAAGTGAAGTTGAGTCGTACATAAGTAATGGGTACAAAAGTCTCTTTTTCTCGTGATAAGCCTTTTTCTCCGAAGCACGAGATGAACGTATCTTCCTGCCTTTGTTGCCCATTAAGTCGGCCGAGTGACACCATTGAGAGGCTTTAGTGAAGGTCGCATTCATGTATGAGAGGTTCTAAATCTTTTATCTTATATAAGTAGAATGATAACTTTTGTTATGTCCAATCTGAAGCAAGATTGTATGAGAACATCCTACCAATCTTGTAGGACTAGAAAGTCCCGTTGGGGCCTCACATTACGGACATATGAGTCTCTAAAGAGCGTTTAGGGATGATAGTGACTCGACCACGAGAGAGGCTCAAAGAGACTCGACGTAAGCGGAAAATAATTGATTGATGAGCCGTATGAGGTAGGAAACTCTCAAGTACGGTTCTAACGAAGGAATCATAAGTCCAAGAACGAGCGACTCAGTACTAAAACAAGGAAACACATACTCAATGAAGGAAGGAAAAATGAATGTCCAATGCTCATAGAAGCACATGCACACGACTGAAGAAGATACTGGCGTAGAGTATAGCAAATAAGGGAGTGGTTTTGTGTTCACACAAAGATTCTGACTCACAATATATAAGTCGAGATTCTTCGCAGATGCACAAAACCTGACGATCTTGTATTATTCCTACTGGAGTATCAGAATAATTAGAGAATCTTCGTCGAAGCACGAAACTTGACGATGTTTCTCATATTATTCGTACTGGAGTTTTATTTTGTTGCATACAAAAAACCAATTAGTTTAGTACTCGTATCATTTAACGTGTACAATCACATTTATAAGCCCCACCCCTATGCAGATTAATCTAGAAATTGTGACTTACGTTTTTATCCTGCTCCCTCATACATGTTGTATCCGTTTCTTATGTCCTACTGTTACATACCGAAAATTCATAATTCTTTATAGATCCTCCTAATTTCTTGCTAAAAACTAGTGAAAATTGTTAGAGATATAGGAAAGTATACATCGATATTTTGGCAAAAAAAAAAATCCCCAAAATAATAGAGATAACAACCGAATATTCTCTCTGATTTATTGAGTGGAAATCTAAAAATTAAGGAAACTAACCAAAAACTTTTTTGGCGGGATGAGAATCAAAGGAAAATTCTTAGAGTGCGATAATTCCCGCCAGGTGTTTTGGCTCAATTTTAAAAATTAAGTTTTACTTATAAAACTCGATTTTACCTCTTCTTTTTTCCGAGGGGTTAAAATACAATTCATCTCTTTTCTCTTGCTAGTTATAATACTGGTATTATTTTTTCAACCCATTCCCGATTCAATACAAGTGATATCTCATATCATGTTCTTTTATACATGTTGTTGATTTTGATTTTTTTTTTTTTTTGGAAAATGGCAATGTCGAGTAACCAGAATATTGTTTGCCCTATTTATATTTTATTTCATATAAACCTGATACATCTAAAATTTTCTTTTAATTGTTGCAAGAATTTAAACATATATTTGAACGATCTTGTTAGATCTTAATCAACATAATCTCATATTCCTAACTTTGTTGTATGTACACAGTTTAGGTTATGGCAGAAGATGAGTTTTTCAATATGCTTGTCAATAGACCAGGATTCAATAGATTCCTCGACGACCTGGTCAGTAGAAAAGTTGGATTGCGAGTGTTAGAATGGAAGTATGTTACCCAGGAGGCAAGGGATAACATGTGGAAGAGGATACATGCAAGCAACTACTGATTTCTGCAACCAATACTATTCCCATCTTTATTTATCATTTTTGTTATGTACCTGTTCCTAACATGCCATAAAATATCATTGTAGAAATATTATGATATCGACGAGTCCACAAGGGAAAAAACGATGAATATTCTCCGTGAAAAACAGCGAGATTTCAGAATGAAATTGTATAACAAGTTTATAGCTCCCAATCCGCATAAAGAAAACCTGGAGCTAATAGTTCCCAAAATGTACAAAACGTTTGTGGATCGAGTATCATGGGACCATTTCGTGGAATATAAAATTTCAGAGATATCCAAGTGTAGATGGTGGAAAATGAGAGAGGGGCAAAATTGTCAAGACACTCTCGAAACCATGTCTTACTAAAGACAGTCGCCTATTCAGGCTCATCTTTATAGCTCGGGGTGCAATCCATTCCGTGAAGTTGAATCCTCTATGAACTCTCTCTTATAACTCCGGTGGAGAGGGTAACGCCATAGAGCGGTATCAATGATCTCACCAACATATTAAACCCATCGATCAGCTCAGAGCCAGACCTCGCTTGATGGTACACGGTGAAAGATCAACAGAGACGTATCCTCATGGATTTCCTCTTAAAATACGACTCAATACACGAGTCTTGGTGCAAACCTCGGAAATATCGAAGCTCCAGGCCGGTCCGGAGCTCTCTGAGAAGCATACACCAGCCTAAAAAGGCCTAAGCGGACCCAATCCCAAATTCAGGGTGGTCTAGCACATCATGGATAAGCATGCCATGACTTCAAAACGGGTTGTAGCGTAAGCACGCACACCACGACTAAGGCACAGGATGCCACAAAGCTAAGCTTGGCCAGATGCCATAGCCATGGCGCCATATTCATGGCGCCACAAGGATTATGCCTTAGCCTAAAAGGCCATGGGCCATGGCGCCATATTCATGGCGCCACAAGATTAGTCTTTGGCCAA